>JAULJZ010051636.1:2687-13997 GCA_032270985.1 Heliamphora pulchella
GTATATGACAAATATTAATTATTAACGAAATTTACGTCCTAATTGTTCAGGATTGACGACATCCCTTAAAGAAGCTTTTAAGTTTTGACCGATCCAAACCCTATAGGTGGATTTAATTATTCGGCCGTCAAATAAGTTAAGCGGAAGGGCTTAAGAAATTTTAAGAAGCCGGTTAAATTAAATTGTCAGTAATTAAATTTAATTGGCGGGTATCGAGAATCTTAATGTAGGGAGATGGTTAAGTATATAATAACAAGAGCTCAAATAATCAGTTTTGATAATGTGATTGGGAGTGCATTAACGATTGTTTAGTGGTATGAATTGTAATTTATATTTTTATAAAATTGTCTCAGAGGCAGGCGAGTTTTTATAATTACACTAGAAGCCCAAATCATATCTACTCTACACGTCCCTGCTGTAACCCTATATATATACAGTTATGCTAACCCTATTCCTCATTCCATACTTTGTGAATTAGGATTTCTACATAAATCCTAAGAGGCTAGATTAGCAGGTTCAAGATCACGATAGTTCGTAGCCCACCCTACGTTCGTGACTGGCATCTAAGAATACAGTAGAAGGCTTGCATCGGAGCTTCAACCCTGTGTTTACAAACTCGTGATTGTTGCAGTAAGTGAAATCATTCTACCAGATTTAGAAAAGTATAATCCCAAATCTAACTTTGGGAGTACGGGTTTTATTTTGATCGTTTGACATAAAAAAGTTTTAAATTGGAGCTTGTTTCGGCGATTGTTGGTCTGGTATTTTTTTGTCTAAAAATCGTATTCAAATCAATGATCTTGGTAGTTTCTCTTCAATAATTAGTATTAGAGTCGTTTTGATTTATGAATATGATTTAATTGAGAGATCGAGTAGATTTAGAACTGTGCTAACTTTGTTTTGCAGGTGTTCTAATCCCAGTTTTATGATCATTTTTTTATTCATATTTGATTAAATAGTTAATTGATGATTATTATTAGTTTTTAATCACGAGCGTTGATCGTGATAGTTTAGGCTTTTCAGATCCATTGTGAGCCTTCAGGACAGAGGTTTCGATATAAAAATTTTATTTATTCTTTAGATATTGTTCGATATATGTAAGAATAAGTTTGAATACACGAAGAATATGAAGAATAGGCGACAGCAAAACCGGTGGCACCAGCGGTGGTTTGGGGATTTTTGGCCCACGAATTACAGTGGTTTTTTTACGATTTTGCAATAGGTTTCTAGTAAGTTTCTGCAGGTTTTATACATTAAAAACTGTAGCAAAACATTCCTAAAATCAAGCAAAAATAGGCTGGAAAAACAGCCACTGGCGGCGGCACAAGCCGGCAATTTCCAAGGTCGTTTTTATCGATTTTTGCAATGATTTCGGGGCAGAGTTTGATTAATTTTTTGGCAGAAAATAGTAGTAAAACTAGACTGAAAAACAATCCAAAATAGTGGTAAAAAAGCAGCAAAAAATGGCACGAAAAATAGTTTAGGCAGCGGCACTATAGCGGCAACATTGGAGGCTGTTTCAGGGCTATTTTTTGAGCTTTTTAGGACTATTTTTGAGGTGTATTTTTTAGCAATATATAGCAGTATTTCAGTGCTAAAAACAGCAGGAAACCAGAGCAGGGACAACCACAGAACGAGTGACAAAAGGCAGCGGTGGTGTCAAAAGGCAGCGACGACGCCAGTGGCTGTTCAGAGCTGTTTTTCGACTATTTTCGGGGCTATTTTCGAACTGCTTTTTCGACAGAAAAATAATATTTTTCGTGATGTATTTTTCAAAAAAAAGCCCAGGCAAAAATAGACATCTGAAGAGGCGACAAAAGCCGCGGTAAGGCGCGACATGCTGTAGTGCCGGTGGGCCGACAGTGGTGGTTGTCTGGGGTGGTTGTTTTTGGCTCAGATGGTTCGGGATGGTGTTGTATTTGTATAACACTATGTTTCAAAGAATCTTGATAGAATTTGGATGCCGGAAGCTGATTCTGATAAGGATTAAAAGATTACAGATAATCTTCAAATAGAAGGCTGAAACTTGATAGAGTTTCTATTCGATCATAAAATAGATATATATATATCTTGTATTTATTTTATTTAATTGCGTGTATGATATATATCTGTTTTATATTTCCTGTTTATTTTAATTAATTTGAAACAAATCGATTTTAATTATTTTTGTGACCGAAAAATAAAATAAAATTTTCTTTAATTAAAATTAATTTTTTTTTAAAAGAGTTTTTAGATATTTTATTTTGTTACAAAATAATATGTTTAAGATGATTTTATTATTAAATCGGATATCTTAGAAAAACGTAAAAATTAATTCTGAATTTTGAATTAATTAAAAAAAGGTTTAGTTTTAATAAATTATTATTTTTCGAAAAAATGTGTAACTTGAAAAATAAAATTGAATTCTTAGTTTTATTTAAATGTTTTTAAAAAAAATAAGAATCTTTAAATATTATGGATGGATGTAGGGTAATGGGTATGAGTTTATAGTTGTTGCCTTTATCCCTAGTATGACATAGTCGGTACATAGGAATCATTTCGTTGTTGTGACTCCGTATAGAACTTGTCAATACCTAGCAGGTCTTAAATGACTCAAAACTAGGGTGATGGACAGGAGTTTATAGTTATTACCTTTTTCTCGACTGTGTGATTCGGGTGGAAAATAACATTTTGTTACTGTTTTTCTTTAACTGTTAAACGTTATTTGCATTGTTTAAAATGCATGGTTTTAACGATGGAAAACCGTTTTGAGCCCCGTGCGAGTCGGGTGAAGACTTGGGGTTTTGAGAAGTAAAACCGTTTCGAGGCTCGCGTAGTTGAGGCGATTTTCTATGCTATGTGATTACATATCCTGTTTTACTACATTATAGTCTGTTTATATTGGGTTTCGGCTCAAATTATGGGATTTGTGAAAACGTTTTTCAGGTGAACGTAGTCATGTAGGATGACCGTGAGGTGCCCGGAGGTGGTGGATGACAAGACTTATGTTTTGTCTTTGTTAGATAGTTTATACCTTTGTTTATGGATCATGTTCTGATGTAATGTAATTCTTATACCCGTAGAGTCGATGTATGCATGATTTATTATTTTCGAGAGAAACCATGGGTTTGTTATATTATGATTTTCGTTGGTTGGTTCAATGTGTTACAAAAGGGGTTTTCAAATGGTTTATATTTCATTCAAACTCTTGTGCTTTGAGAGAAATTTTGGAACGGCCTATGCTTCTTTTAACAAGAAAAGATTTTCTTATCCAAACTATGTATTTTGTTTTAAAAGCTTGGCTTTTGGGGTTGTAACATTAGTCTCTTGGGCTACTCTTTTAAATCAAATAAACCCTTAGTAGTGCATTTTACAAAGTTTTAGCCTCATTTTGGCTTCATGATTTTTTCACTCATTTGTATTTGGGTGATTTTGGTTGTTGTTCGTAGGTTTTTCGCGTGACCCATAAGCCATTCTAAACCCCGCCACGTATAGTGCAGTCAAGTATATTATTCGAAATCCTCGGCTAAACTCTTGACCACTCGCCACCCCAAGTCGCCTCTTCTAAGACTAAGACCGATGAGAAATGATAGTTTTTTTTTTGGGTAATTAACTGACATAAAGAGAAGAAAAATTACATGTTTACAATGGGCATGGCCCTAGGCCTTACAAACCTAAAACATAAGAAAACACCAAACCTAAACCCAAATGATCTACTAAACCCGGCTTTAGGCTAAGCCGGAACCAACTAACAACACAGACAACAAGGCTAAAAATATAAAACAACTTACAACATGAGCAAACACCAAAAGAAAAGTACTGCGCAGATGAGGCAGCACAACCTTTCACAAAACCAGACTAAACATCTGGGCATAGGGACGAAGAACGAGGCCTTTGAGACAGCCCCAGCCGAGGAACATCACAGCCTATAATTACGTGAAGCTAAGGACACACCAAAAAAAAAAGAAACAGTAATGAAAGTCCACCAAAATTATAGAACAGGGAGCAATATATAAGCAGAACAACAAAGCTAAGAAAGAAAACAGCAGACAAGAAGCTATGAACAACCCTCATAGCTAGGAAAACTGCAAAATTGAAGCAGGAGATAGGCAAAGAGGTGCAGCGTAAAATCCAAACAAGCAAGGCTTCTTCCTCTTGGAAATGGCCAGGGATCTGGACCATAAAAGCAATAACAATAGCAGCTACTGCAGATCATTTGGCTGCTACCCGAGGCTTCTTCCTACAAGAAACAGCCCACACACTGGACTTGGCTAGAACAAGAAACAACTGGTGAAAACAAGAAAACCATTCGGCCACCCAACAGAGAGCAAAGCAAAAAAAAGAACTCGGCACTCCAAAAAATGGGGAACAAAACTCTCAAAGTTGAAACTCAAACTCCAAAAGAAAGAAGTACAAATCTCAACAGTGTATAACTCAAAACTCCAAAAAAAAGGAGATAAATCTCACAAGAGCTCCACTGGAAATGAAGCTGCACAAGGAAACAAACCGCAGTTCAAATAAATTAGTAAAAGTCTCCCCGCTCTCACTCATGTATATGAACGGTGTATCTCTCAACACTTAACAATGTATAACTCAAAACTCCAAGAAAAAAGGACAAGTCTCACAAGAACTCCACTGGAAATGAAGCTGCATAAGGAAACAAAACACAGTTCAAATAAATTAGTAAAAGTCTCCCCGCTCTCACTCATGTATATGAACGGTGTGTCTCTCAACACTCGAAAGAACCGAAAGAGAAACCCAAAGCTCACAGCTCATTGGAATCTCCACTTCAGACTGCACATGATCAAACTATAAGTGATAACAAATGTAACCATACTACCATTGGTCTTCCATGCAGACAAGAAACTCATAAGGATCATGTCGGTCAGTCACTGTACCGGAAAGAAAGGGATTAGTCGTAAGAATCAAAAATGTTATTTAAAAAACTCCATTCCGCTTGAATAGCCAAGTTAGAAGTGGAGATAGGAATGTTGCGTCTGGTAGAGAATCTTCCCCGAATAAGATCACAAATCTCCTTGAAAACAAAACTCCATTCATGCTTCAAATCCCAAAACTTGCAAGAATTACGCTCTTTCCAGATACAGTAAACTGACGCAGACAAAGCTAACTTCCTAACCATCAATGGCAAAGAGTGACCCCCAGCACTAGAAGCAAACCTGGTCCACCAATCATCCTAAGAGGACTTTGACCAATCCAACCCACACTTCCCAAGAATCCCAGACCAAACTTGGCGGGAGAAAGGGCAATTAAAGAAAAGGTGATCATGGATTTCCAAGCTACTAGAGCAAAGACTACACTAGAAATTACAGGTTAGGCTAAACATCCTAAGCCTATCCCCAGTATTAAGACGACCCCTCATCACAATCCAACGAATAAAACTAACTCTCGGGATATGATTCTTAAACCAAACCAAATTACACCAAATGGGCCAAGTCTTATGATCACGATTCTCCTCCCACAAGGCCTTAATGGTAAATTTACCATTATTAAGAAGCCAACGAATGCTATCTTTCTTAGTCGCATTGGCGAAAAAGTTAACCTCCCGAGCAAGCTCAATCAAATCCATCGAAATAGCCGACGGCCATTTCCAGTTATTACCATCAACAATGACATTCACTTTAGCCAGCCGGTCTAACCCTGATTCATAAACAATTCTAGGGCCCCTTTCTTCAACAATAGAACCCCACGGATGCCAAGTGTCCAACCACAGAAAAGTGTCGTCCCCATTACCAATCTCATATTTGACGTAATACTTGACAAGAGGTCTAAGCTGAAGCAGCTTCCTCCAACACCATGAGGCAGGTTGAGGAATTTTAACCGATCAGAAGGATTCACTCTTAAGGATGTTAGATTTGATCCACATACACCAAAGAGAGATGGACCCCCTATAAGGAGGAACCAGACATGTTTAGCCACCGCAGCCTTATTCCAGATAATGAGGGATTTAATCCCCATACCACCTTCTTTCTTAGGAGTGCAAATCTCTTCCACGAGACCTTAGCCCTAGATTATTTCATATCAGTACCACTCCATCAAAAAGCCCGCATCAGGCTATCAACTTCCTAGAGGACTTTTTTTGGAAGAATAAACAGAGACGACCAGTAGACTTGCATAGAGAAAAGGATGGAGCTAATTAGTTGTAACCTACCCGCATAAGAAAGAAATTTACTGGTCCAAACCTAAATACGCTTATCAATCTTGTCAATAAGGGGCCTACACTCTTTATAGGCAAGCTTAGTGGTAATCAAAGGAACCCCCAAGTAACGCACAAAAAGGGATCCTTCTCTAAAACCAATGGTATCCAGAATAGCACGCTTCAGACTATCAGGAACACCAGAAAAGTAAGCATCACTTTTAGGCAGGTTGGGGGATAAACCCGACACCCTCTAAAAGCTGTCAAGGACTATCCTAACCACACTAACAGACTGAATATCAACTCTAGAGAACACAACCAGGTCATCAGCAAAACATAAGTGGACAATTTTGTCCTTGCCACATCTCCAATGATAGTTGAACGACATTTCTTCAGTGAACTTAGTAAAAAAACTAGACATAACCTCCATAGCCATCACAAACAAGTAGGGAGACAGAGGATCCCCCTGCTTAAGGCCCTTCTTACCTCGAAAATAACCATTCAACTCACCATTAATGCTAATAGAGTAGCTAGGCGACGTTATACATTCCTTAATCCAGCTAACCATCCTCATAGGGAAACCCATGCATCTCAAGGTTGCTATCATGAAGTCCCATCTAACATTGTCATAGGCCTTCATGATATCAACCTTAAGAGTGCATCGAGGTCCCTTGTTCTGCTTATGGTAATCTCTTAACTGTTCTTGGGACCAAAAGATATTGTCCCCTATGCGCCGCCCCTTAACAAAAGTCGATTGTGATGGGGATATAATCTCATGCAAGTGATCTTTGCTTCTATTGGCAATGATTTTGGAGATGCACTTATAGATGGTATTACAACAGGAGATAGGTCTATACTCCTTGATAGAGGACGAATTGGGAATCATAGGCAGCAAAGCAATAAGGGTTGTATTGGCTTCTTTAAGCATGTGACTAGAGGCAAAGAAAAATTTAATGGCCTTAGTAACATCTTCACCCACGACCTCCCAGGCATCTTTGAAGAAACCCGCAAAGAACTCATCAGGCCCCGGGGCTTTATTAGATTTAAGAGACCATAGAACTTGCTTGATCTCCACATCAGTAACCTCTAAGTCCATTTTTGCGGCACTCCACGAAGACAACTTATTTCTAATGACCTCTCTAATCTTGCCTTCCACATCTCGTTTGTGAGCAGAGACCGTGCCAAGGAGGTGTTGATAATACTCCACAATATGATCTGAGATACTCTGCTTATCAGAAAGAATAGAGCCATCCTCTCTAGTGATAATGGAGATACGGGACCTATTACGTTGGGCATTTACGGACTTAAAGAAAAAGTTAGAATTCTAATCCCCTAAATTCAACCATTGATTTCTAAACTTTTGCTTGATGAAACTCTCCTCAGCAAGAATCAACTCAACGAAGGATCTATAGGCATCTCGCTCCTGCTCAAGAAGATTCCTATCCTAAGGGGATAAGTCCAGCTGAACATGGAGGTCCTTCAGGACAGCTCTCTGACTTAAAACCATATTGGTCAAGTTAGAAAAAGACTCCTTATTAAGCTGCTTCAACTTACTTTTCAGCAACTTGAGCTTCTTGCAAACCACATACATCTCAGAACCATCAATTTTCTCTTGCCAAACCGCTCTAACCAAGGGAAGAAACTTAGGACTTTTGGCCCAGAAGTCAAAATATTTAAAAGGCTTAGAGGACTTGGGTTTATCTACATTGAGCAAGATCTCAATACGAGCATGGTCAGAAAAACCAGGAGGGCAGGAGTTCGCACAAGACTAAGGGAAGAGGGAACCCCAAGCATCATTCACCAAAGCTCTATCAATCTTTGATTTAATAAAATTCTCACCTTGTTGATTATTAGACCACGAAAACTGAATCCCACTATACCTGAGATCATCTAACTCTGATGAATATAGACATTTATTAAACTCTTCCATATGCCCAGGCCATTTAGGGCAACCACCAACACGCTCGGAAGGGTACCTAACAGCGATAAAGTCGCTTAAAAGCAGCCAAGCAGACTTTGTTTTTTGGGTAATTAGCCAAGCAAACTTATCCAGACCAGGAGCTAGAGCCTGAATCTTATACCAGAGACCTACCCTTTCAGAATAGGAATTTAACCCATAAACAAATGTGACACAAAAGGAGATATTGTCCTCAACAAAAAGCACATGACAATGGATCCATTGGTCCCCAAAATCTAGCACTCGGACCTTAACAAAAATCGGGTCCCAACATACCCAAATCCTACCCAAAGCCCCAAAATCATAATTATAGGCCATATTCTAACCAGGGAAATTTTTTTGAAAAATACGTTGGGACTTATCTTTCTTGACTCAAGTTTCATTAATAACAAAAATCTTAGCCTGCACTTTCCTATCAAAACACCTAAGCTCATTTTGTTTAAGACAACTATTCAAACCTCTAACATTCCATGAGAAAATATTTGACATAAAGAAATAAAGAGAGTTAAAAAAGTGACCTTTTCTTCTTCTTTTTACTACTATTTAGCGTCTTTCCTAGGTGATCCTTCGAGTTGGAGGAGGATATCTCACAATCTTCAATTGGGACCAGGGGATCCAATTTCGTACCTTTTCCTTCTAGACTAATTGTCACCAAACCCTTAGATGATTGGCTCCTAGTGAGGGGAGATCGGACCAGCTCCAGATTACCTCCTTGAGGGCCATTAGAAGCGGTTGTAGTATTCGGAATAATCGACTCATGAATGGAAGTGGCAGGATTAATCTGCTCAACCACATCCTCACTTGGTTTAGATGAAGAGGGAACATCCAAAACATCCTTTGTAACCTGAGCCATTGGCTCAACCTCCTTACCTTTGCCCACCCAAACCCAGTCCTGTTGTCCTACAACAAGTTTGTTGAATCTGTAGTTTTTCAGGTTGTGGCCAAAAGCATTGCAATGAGAACACACAGCTGGGAGGGCTTAGAATTTGACACCAACTACCACAGTATCCCCGTCACATTTCACCGTGACCGAGTGACGCAGCGGTTTAGCTGCATCAATTTCTATACAAACCCTTGCATAGGAGATCCTTTGTTTAGTATCCGTAGCCCTACCAAGGTATAGAGGGACCCCCAAAACACTAGCAATCCGACTAAGGCACGGAGCATTCCAGAATTCAAGAGGGAGGTCATGAAGCTTGACCCAAATCAGTATCTTTAAAATGGCCTCTTTTGTAAATTTAAAACGTTTTTTCTAGCATTGTAAGATAAGGAGTTTACCTGAGAAGTGCCAGTGCCAGGGCCCCCTGTCCATAACAAATTTCGTAGCTTTCACACTCTTAAATTTGAAAATAAAGAAGCCGCGATCGTTCCCGAAAACATCAATGTAACCATCTTGTTCCCACAAAGTACGAGCAATAGCTCTAACCAACCCAAAATCCAGGGAAGAATCTAGGAAATAGCCGACTAAATAGTCCTCCCATGTCTTCTCATCAACTAAATCTTTCTGAATTTCTACCACGTCTGGAAGGTTTGGGTCCAAAGAATCAACGAATTCCAACTTTGAACCAGAGAGACTACGGTTAGTCAACACAGACGCCCAAGATCTTGGAGGAGGCAAATGCTCAAACACCTTAGGGGCATTCTCGGTAGCTATAGTCTTACCCTTATCCTCGGCATCCCTGCTAGTCACCACTTACCTTCGCCCAAGATCTTGGGGGGTCACTACCTTGGAACTGATGAGAGGAACGACCCCCAAATCTAAAATCACCACACCCCCAAAACAGAGGGCGCCCCCCTCTTTCCCTAACCTGACGTAGCTAAAAAGAGGGATTGCGAATAGGGTCTCCCCTGGCATCATTAATCCAGCCATACTTCTTATGAGCGGCATCCACCGAGTTCAGAATCTCGGCATCCACCGATTTGCCTCCTTCTTTGTTAGCAATGACCTTCTTAAGCACATCAATCTGACTTTCTGCTAGAGCTTTATCGCGTTGAGCCATCCGCAACATCAACTCATCATGTACGATCTCGGCTTCCTCATCAAATAGATCGATACCTTCATCTTTGACCGTAGTGGACCGAATGGCCAGATGTTGTTTACCGAGGCTTAATCCCTTTAAGCGTCGAAATCGAGCTTGAAGGGCTTCAAGAATATCAGAGGTGAACGACTTCGAACCTTCACAAACATTTTGTACTTCCTTATCCACCATGTCGTCAAGACTTAAGAGGACGCTTTAACTATCGTTTCTATCGTCACCAACACTAAAGAAGTAAGATCACTTCGCGCCAAACCTAAGAGCCTGATGTGGGTGTTTTTAAGAGTGCGATTTACAGTGCAACTTGAACCCTCTTTTTAGGGTTTGTTCTTTTCTCCTATTTTATAGCAAGTCCACTGGAGACGGATGTGATCCCTTCTAGGGATCCTTCTCCTAGTATGGCATGTAGTAAAGACAAGGACTTGATGGTAGGTGTTTCTCCCTCTTCACCCACCGGCCAAAGGTCACCATCCACTCGATGCATCATCGAATCGCAAAGCAGATCTCTACCTAGAGTTAAAGCACAGAATGTCTGCCAACGTCCGCGCTTAACGTATTTTGAAGATCAATAACCCTAACTATAAGAACTGCTAAGTAGGAGCTTATACAACATCTGTAATGGAGACCTACACGAAGGTTCCTATCGCCATCATTGACAGAACTCGCATGGGACCTGCAAGAGTGTTGTGCGTGGAAGTACAATGGGAACGCTACGGAACTTAGAAGTAACGTGGGACTACGCGGTCAAACTCCGATGGTTTTATCCACACCTATTCTGATTGAGCCCCTATGTGTTATGTGCCTCGCTCTTTGTAATCGTTCTAAAAAAAACTTATATTCTCAACTAGGTTATGTAGTCGAACTCGAATGTTATGAAATACAAATGAATAAGTCTTAAATAAACTCCTCGAGATCCTAAAACCTTGAAATAATTAAGACTTAAAAAAAGATGACTCACCAGCCACAACGCCTTCCCTCTTTATTTAGATGGTAGGTAGACGACCTAACCATCAACGACCAGTAGATAGACATGTAGACGAAGAAGCGATAGGGTTAGCCTAGTGTTAGATCTAGGCAACCCAAGAGGGGGGTGAATTAGAACTTTTCTATTTTAAAGGAATTTTAAAACCTTTTCAGAAATCTTTTAATATTGCAATAAGGAAAGGTATGCAAGAATATAATCA
>JAULJZ010051647.1:0-13997 GCA_032270985.1 Heliamphora pulchella
AATAAAATCAAATCAGAATAAAATCAATCTAATCAATCTAATATTCTAATCAATCTAAATCTAATATTCTAACACTCCCAAGACACTAACTCTAAGAAGTCCTAAAATGCCCATATGGTTCCACAACGTATTTAATTTGTATATAAATATTCAAACCATCCCAAAATTAATATTTTTAACTTTTATATTAATTTAAAATTTTTATTTTCAAAAATTATTGAAATTCAAAATTATTCCCAAAAGCTTATGAAAAACCTATCGGGCCCACTGGCCACACATTCATAGTAAGCACACGAGTTCGAAACTATTACTACATTTGTAAATTATTATGTGATTATTTAATTACAAAATTTAAAATGAAACCCGGTCTTACACATAATATATATTTGTATTACATTTTATGACACTCTTTACATGAGATTTATGCTATATATGATATTCAAAGGTAAAGATTTGTCTCATCCAATGATTAAAATTGTATTTATTTTTTCTCACACTTCAATTATTTTATGTCTTCCGCTCTCTCCTATCTTAGTAAAAATTCTCCTCTCTTTCTATTCAAATTCAACTTTTTTTTTAAATCTCTAATAAGAAGAAATTAGCATGTGTCAATGTATAGAAATTTTTTCAATATATATACATACATGAATGATCAAAAAGTAAAATTAACTTCATATTCTGTTAAAACTAAAAGTAAATTCAATAATAACGAGAAATTTTTTAATAACGAGAAATTTTTTAATAACGAGAAATTTTACTAAAATTTTTTCTTTTCTTGCTCATCTCAATGGAAGCCCGAGAAAGGTTTGAAAAATATAATAGTTTAACTAAATGATAAAAAAATTACTAAAAAAATAAATAACATAAATAACAAAGATACTATCGCAAACAATGCTAAAATTTCCTTTTTTCTTTGTGGTTGATATTCAAACTGAATAAAAAATCAAACGCTGTTTGCCTTGAAAAATTTGGCGTGCATCTTTTACTTTTAGTCCAATCAATTCATGATCCATGGATATAAGAAGGGTCTTTTCATGTAGAAAATTTATTCGATACCTCATCGCAAGGTTAAGTAGTGCCTAATATTTTTCAGCACCACATGTCACGCCCCAAACTCCGGGCCATGTGAAACACCAAAAAACAACCATACATGATACCCAACCCGAGAATATACTCTTAATTTAAACCATACATGCATTGTATATAAACGCCAAACGACAACATTATACAGCTCCAATGCCCGTAAAACATGTTGTAACATACATGCAACAAAACTAACAAAAAGGAAGACAGCTGCTCTTCCACCTTACCAGCACCTGCAGATCAACCTCCGTGACCGGTACCTGAAAAAAAGCAAATCCCACACCGTGAACCAAAACTCAGCAGATTCTAAACAACACAAGCGATATAAGCTAAACATGCTCGATAAATGAAGTGTAGTTTTCGACTCTCTTTCAAGACAACCAAACAATTTGAAAACCGTTTTAGATCACGACTCACCAGAGCCAGAAAACCATTTTCACATACAAGGGAAAGCGAGAATAAAAACCATTTTTTGACTCATCAGAGACTTGAAAACAATTCCAGTATGACGACTCTCGCAGGCCATTAATACAGTATTTCGACTCTCGTAAGCCAATAATACAGTTTTTTTTTGAAAATTGGTCTATCCGTCCCAATATGCCGTACATACAATCCATGAACATGTGCCTCTTCAGGACCTCGTTTAGCCTTCAGATATCGCACCCACACCCGTGCCTCATCAGGATCTCGTTTCAATCTGCCAGGTATCGCACACCACGCACGCAACCCATGCAACACATATCTTCATGGACTTTCACCGTAGGACCGCAGCCCCAACTAATGCATCTTCTCAGACTTTCACCAAAGGACCGCAGCCCCTAATCCTCCGGATTTCGCAGCCTACCACGTGCACAGGCTTTCACAGCCTACCTCATACACCCACACACGCACACGTGCATCATCAACCAGGATTTAAAGCATATAACCATGTATCAACACGACGTTCCACAAACTACCTCACATGCCTATAAAACTCTAGGTTTTAGAGCATAAATTACGTAACACATAACGATATCAACCCATGTAATTCACTTACGTATTCCGTACATAAATAAACAGAATTATAAATGCACATAACAAGTTATAACTTCATATCATGACATCACTCGTCAAACAACCCAACATCCACTCACATGGACAACTGACACCCACAAACCACGCCTAACTCAAAGGCCAACACTCAACACATAGAACCCTGGTTCTCACAAACTAACGCTCTTTCTCCACAAAGACCACGGGCCCAAACTTGCTCTACACGGCCATCACAGACCCACGACGATCACCCACGCCAACACAAACCACGACGCTCACTCGCGCTAAACATAAACCCAACGGCAAACCACGCACATAGCCGTGCACCCAATAACCCACGTCTACATCTCATACCCAAATTTAATCAAACACATCATTCCCAAGGACAACCCCCCAAACACACACTCGAGGCCACAACACGACCCCCAAAACCACCACATAACCAACCGAACCCCAAAAGGAATCCTAAGGTATTTGAATCAACTAATTTTCATAAATTTATCAATTGAATACCAAAAGACACCAATTAAAAACCAAGAACCCAACCACCAAATGGCAACACGGAGCCTTCAACTCCCTTCCGATACCCTTGAACATACACACACCCAGGCCTAACACCAAGAACTCACAAAAATACCAGATACCCGATTTCATTCACCGAAACCAACAAACACCCCTTTTCTCAAACCAAAACCCGATTTAAAACATAAAATAAGTTTTCATGCAGATTTAATCGGTAAAAATACCCACGATTACCCCTAGCACCCTTATAAGACATGAGAGTCTAGGATCCTACCTCGAATAACTAAAAGCTTGACGCCTCAAAAAACGCACTTCATCCAAACGAGAATCCGTTCGGATGAACACGAAGCCCTCGTCGCATAGATCACGGATCTGCAACTTGGTTGCCAAAATCCAAGCCCCGGGACCCCCAAAAGCTAGAGAGAAGGTAGAGAAAACGAGAGAAAAAGGAGATAGGCTTGAAAAGATATTTGTTTGGCACAAAAATATATTTTACAACCCTTAGAGATTTTCGCGCCCAGGCACCACCGCTCGAGCATGCTCCCACCGCTCGAGCGGACCGCTGCCGACATACCCCTCTACCACCACCCCGCTCAAGCGCACAACCACCGCTCGAGCGGTCACCCACCAGCCCAACACTCTGGCACCACCTCGCTCGAGCGCACTCCCACCGCTCGAGCGGTCAACACTGGAGCAAACCCAGATCGAAAGCCAAAAACCAAACCCAAGAATGCATAACACGTATAACCCAACTCTAAACATGCAGTTCTACAACGATTAAAACCATAACTAACGCATCAGAAAACATTGCAAAAATTAACACGGGTCAGGGTTTCACACCACATGATTACAGGGGCCTTTTTTTATAACTTTTGGTCCATTCAATTCATGATCCCTAAACGTGAGAGGAGTTAACTTTGTATAGAAAAATTATTCGGTGACCTAGGGTAAGGTTAAGTGCTTCCTAATATTTTTTCACACCACACGATCATGTGGCCCTCCTTTTTTGACTTTTGGTTCATTCAATTCCTGATCCATGAATATGAGAGGTGTTTGTTCATATGGAAAAACTATCCGGTGCCTAGGGAAAGTTTAAGTGATGCCTAATGTTTTTGGGCACCAAACGATTATGTGGGCCTTCTTTTTTTGACTTTCAGTCCATTAAATTTATAATAACATTTCCATTCATTTCATGATCCATGGACATAAGGGTCTTCTGAAGTAGAAAAATAAATCAATGCCTCATAGCAAGGTTAAGTAGTGCTTAATGTTTTTGGGCACCACACGACTACAAGGGCTTTTTTTTTTTTTTTCTTTCGGTCCATTCAATTCATAATCATCAGTCCATTTAATTTATGATCCATGGACATAAAAGGGGTCATTTCGTGTAGAAAAATTATTCGGTACACAAGGCAAAGTCAGGTGATGCCTAATGTTTTTGTGCACCACACAATTACGTGGGCCTTCTTTTCTTAACATTCAGTCCGTTCAATTCGTAATCGCATCTCCATTCAATTCTTGATTCATGGACATAAGAAGGGTCTTTTGGTGTAGAAAAATTACTCAGTGCTAAGGGCATGTTTAAGTAATGCCTAATATTTTTGGGCACCACATGATTACATGGGGCTTCTTTTTTTGACTTTCGATCCATTCAATTCATGATTCATGGACATAAAAAGGATCTTTCCATGTAGAAAAATTATTTGATGCCTCATAGCAAGTTTAAGTAGTGCCTAAAGTTTATGGGCACCACACGATTACATGGGCCTTGTTTTTACTTTTAGTCCATTCAAGTCATGATCCTTGGACATCATAGGAGTCTCTTCATTTAAAAAAATTATTCGGTGATCTAGGGCAAGGTTAAATGGTGCCTAATATTTTTACGCACCACACGATCATGTGGGCCTTCTTTTTACGACTTTCAATTCATTCAATTTATGATCCTTGGACATGAAAGGAGTCTCTTCATATAGAAAATTTATTCGGTGCCCATTGCAAGGTTAAGTGATGCATAATATTTTTGGGCACCACACGATTACGTGGGCCTTCTTTTTTTGAGTTTCGGTCCATTAAATTCATAATCACATATCCATTCAATTCATGATCCATGGACATATCTTTTTGTGTACAAAAATTATTTATTTCCTCATAGCATGGCTAAGTAATGCCTAAAGTTTTTAGGCACCACACGATTACTAGAGCCTTTTTTTAAACTTTCGGTCCATTCATTTTATAATTACATGTCCATTTAATTCATGATCCATGGTTATAAAAAGGGCCTTTTCGTGTACAAATATTATTCGGTGCCCAGGGCTAGGTTAAGTGATACCTAATGTTTTTGGGCACCACATGATTACGTGGGCCGTCTTTTTTGGACTTTTGGTCCATTCAATTCATAATTACATGTCCATTCAATTGATGATACATGGATATAAGAAGGATCTTTTCGTGTAGAAATATATTATTTGATGCCTCATGGCAAGGTTAAGTAGTGCCTAATGTTTTTGGGCACCACACGATTACAGGGGCATTTTTTTGTTTTTTTACTTTTGGTCCATTCCTGTCATGATCCTTGGACATAAAAGGAGTCTCTTTGTATAGAAAAACTATTCGGTGACCTTGGGTAAGGTTAAGTGGTGCCTAATATTTAGCGCACCACACTATCATGTGGGCCTCCTTTTTTTTTTTGACTTTCAATTGATTCAATTCATGATCCAACAACATGAGAGGAGTCTGTTGGTATAGAAAAATTATTCGGTGCCCAGGGCAAGATTATGTGATGCCTAATGTTTTTGGGCATCACCGGATTACGAGGGTCTGTTTTTTTTTTTTATAACTTTCGGTCCATTGAATTCACAATCATATGTTCATTCAATTCATGATCCCTGGTCATAAGATGGGTCTTTTCATTTAGAAACGTTTTTCAGTGCCCAGGGCAAGGTTAAGTGATGCCGAATGTTTTTGGGCACCACACGATTACGTGTCCCTTCTTTTTTTGACTTCTGTTTTGTTCAATTCATAATCACATGTCCATTTAATTCGTGATTCATGGACATACGAAGGGTCTTTTGGTGTAGAAAAATTATTCGGCGCCCAGGGCAAGGTTAATTGGTGCCTAATGTTTTTGGGTACCACACGATTACATGGGGCATCTTTTTTAGACTTTTGGTCCATTCAATTCGTGATCCATGGACATAAGAAGGATCTTTCCATGTAGAAAAATTATTCGATGCCTCATAGCAAGGTTATGTATTGCCTAATGTTTATGAGCATCACATGATTATGGCAGCTTTTTTTAAGTTTTGATTCATTTAATTCATCATACTTAGACATGAGAGGAGTCTCTTCATGTAAAAAAATTATTCCATGGTCTTTGGTAATGCTAACTAATGCCTAATATTTTTGCACACCACATAATCATGTGGGCCTTCTTTTTTTGACTTTTGATTCATTCAATTCATGATTCATGGACGTAAGAAGGGTCTTTTCATGTAGAAAATTGTGATGCCCAATATTATTGGGCACCACAAGATTAGGGGGACCTTCTTTTTTAGACATTTGGTTCATTCAATTAATAATCACATGTCCATTCAGTTCGTGATTCATGGACATGAGAAGGGTCTTTTCGTGTAGAAAAATTATTCGACGCCCAGGGCAAGGTTAAGTGATGCCTAATGTTTTTGGGCACTACAAGATTATGTGGGGCATCTTTTTTTGACTTCCGGTCCATTCAATTTGTGATCTGTGGACATAAGAAGGATCGTTCCATGTAAAAACATTATTCAATGCCTCGTAGCAAGGTTAAGTATTGCCTAATGTTTATGGGCATCGCACGATTATTGAGGCCTTTTTTTAAGTTTTAATCCGTTTAATTCATGATACTTAGACATGAAAGGAGTCTCTTCATGTAGAAAAATTATTCGGTGGTGTAAGGCAAGATCAACTGATGCATAATATTTTTGTGCACCACACAATCATGTGGTCCTTCTTTCTTCGACTTTCAATTCATTCAATTCATGATCCATGGACATGAGAGGAGTCTCTTCGTATAGAAAAATTATTCGGTTCCCTTGGCAAGGTTAAGCGGTGCCTAATGTTTTTGGGCACCACGATTATGTGGGTCTTCTTTTTTTCAATTTTGGTCCATTAAACTCGTAATCACGTTCATTCAATTCATGGTCTATGGACATAAGACGGGTATTTTTGTGTAGAAAACTTATTTGCTGCCTCATAGCAACGTTAAGTAGTGCCTAATGTTTTTATGCACTAGACGATTACGAGAGCCCTTTTTTGACTTTCGGTCTATCCAATTCATAATCACATGTCCATTCAATTCATGATCCATGGACATAAGAAGGGTCATTTCATGTAGAAAAATTATTCAGTGCCAAGGGCAAAGTTAAGTGATGCCCAATATTTTTGGACACCACACAATTACGTAGGCCTTCTTTTTTAGACATTCAGTCCATTCAATTCATAATCACATGTTCATTCAATTAATGATGCATCGACATAAGAAGGGTCTTTTCGTGTAGAAATATTATTTGGTGGCCAGGGCATGGTTAATTGATGCCCAATGTTTTTGGGCACCACACGATTACATGGGGCTTCTTTTTTTTTGACGTTCGATCCATTCAATTCATAATCACAATTTCATTTTATTCATGATCCATGGACATAAGAAGGATCTTTTTGTATAGAAAAATTATTTCATGCCTCATAGCAACGTTAAGTAGTACCTAATGTCTTCGGGCACTACACAATTACGTGGAGCATTTTTTTTTACTTTTGGTCCATTTAATTAGTGATCCGTGGACATAAGAAGGATCTTTCCATGTAGAAAAATTATTTGATGCCTCATTGCAAGGTTAACTATTTCCTAATGTTTATTGGCACAACACGATTATGTAGAAAAATTATTTGGTGATCTAAGGCAAGGTTAAGTATTTTTGACTCTTGATCCATTTAGATCATGATCGTTAGACATGAGAGGAGTCTCTTCATGTAGAAAAATTATTTGGTGATCTGAGGCAAGGTTAACTGATGCCTTATATTTTTGCGCACCACACGATCATGTGGGCCTTGTTTTTTCGACTTTCGATTCATTCAATTCATGATCCTTGGACATGAGAGGAGTCCCTTCGTATAGAAAAATTATTCGGTGCCCATGGCAAGGTTAAGCAATGCCTAATGTTTTTGGGCACCACACGATTACGTGAGCCTTCTTTTTTTGAATTTCGGTCTATTAAATTCCTAATCACATTCATTCAATTCATGATCCATGGACATAAGAATGGTCTTTTTCTGTAGAAAAATTATTTGCTGCCTCATAGCAAGGTTAAGTGGTGCCTAATGTTTTTGGGCAATAGACGATTACGAGAGCCTTTTTTTAAAATTTTCTGTCCATTCTATTCATAATCACATATTCATTCAATTCATGATTCATGGACATAAGAAGGGTCTTTTCTTGTAGAAAAATTATTCAGTGCCAAGGGCAAAGTTAAGTGATGCCCAATATTTTTGGGCACCACACGATTACGCGAGCCTTCTTTTTTTGACATTCTCTCCATTCAATTCATAATCACATGTCCATTCAATTCATGGTCCATGGCCATAAGAAAGGTCTTTTCGTGTAGAAAAAATTATTCATTGGCCAAGGCAAGGTTAAGTGATGCGTAATGTCTTTCGGCACCACACGATTACGGGGGCCTTTTTGTTTTTTTTGTTTTTAGTTTTTTTACTATTGGTCCATTGCATTCATGATCCTTGGACATGTGAGGAGTCTCTTCATATTAAAAAATTATTCGGTCACCTATGGCAAGGTTAAGTGGTGCCTAATATTTTTGGGCACCGTACGATTATGTTGGCCTTTTTTTTCGGTTAATTCAATTCGTGATCCATGGACATGAGAGGTGTCCGTTCGTATAGAAATTATGTGGTAATCCAGGACAACGTTATGTGGTACCTAATTTTTTGGGCACAACACGATTATGTGGGTCTTCTTTTTTTGACTTTCGGCCCATTCAATTCATAATGCTTGAATATGAGAGAAGGCTACTTTGTGTGAGCACCCGATTTTAGGTCATGGAGTTGGCAAAAAAATAATAGAAGACATGTTATCCGGTTTAGGTTAGGATTACGTTGAGGTTGAAGAACTAAAGAGCTAAACATAAAAATGAGATTTCAAGTCCAAACTCTTAAGAAAAAGTTAACCTTTCCTATAACCTTTTAAGCTCAACAAATTCACTAGTGTTACCCTAAAATAATTTTAAGTTCAAAAAATAAGAGAATTACATATAAGTTCAAAAAAAAAATTGAGGAGAGAATATACTCAAAGACCTAATACCCCATAACTTCTAATAATTACACTTTAACCCCAAACTTCTCAATAATTATATTTTTGGCCCAAAACACTAAAATTCATGATACGTTGCAATTCTCAGAAGAAAACACTTTAGTTTCTCAAATAAATCACTCTTAAGAGTTCTGAAAGACTTAGTTTTGATAATTATACATAAGTCCTCTCAAATCTTTATAATTACATAAAAGTCCCTAAGATGTGTCTCATCCACTTTCTCTAACATCAACATTAATTAAAATACAAAGAAATGTTTATTGAATTTACATATTACATCTATGTATGACCACCTAGAAGTATGTGTCAAAATATGTTATTAACGCAATAAAGAGGTAAATAAATAAGTAAAATAAAAAAACATCAAATGAAATCAAATTCCAACTTCCATGACATAATCTTCATACTTCCAATACTTACAATAAAAAATAGTAATAATAATAACAACAATAACAATAATAACAACAACAACAACCACAACAATCACAACAATAGCAATAACAATGAAATGAATTAATATAACAAACATCAATTTGGCCCAACTTGAATTAATTTTACCCAATTCTTTTTCATAGACTCGAGTTAGGCCCAATTAACCCACTAATCAAATCTTGAACCCATGTCACGACCCAAACCCCGAGTCCATAAACTAAACTCCAAGTCATCCCTTCCATACACTATAATCATTGGAAGGTTTCCATACAAGAGAAGTATTTCATATAAGTCTTCATTTCATTCAGACTATAGAATCGAATTCCAAAAAAAAATTCATTTACAAAAGTTGTGGCAAAATACATTCAACATTAAACTATCATTTAAATACATTTATCCCTTTGACGGTTAGGTACAACACAACATAATGCAAAAAAAAAAAAGACTATAGTTCTAGTCAGAAGTCATTTCCAAAAATCATCCATAACCTGGTCTCACCCCTGCTTCTTGGAACCTGAAATAGTTAAACACACATAAATGAGCCGAAGTTCGTAGGATAAATATTAACTCGAATGTGATGCATGATTTGTGAGGTGTGATGGGTGTAACCAATGCACATTCCACCAAGTCATTTTCTTTTCACACATACACGCATGCACGAAGATTTGTCTCCATTTATTCATTTGGTTTCCACTATGTTAACTCTTTATTTTATCTCCAGATTTTCACAAAATAGTATCACATCTAATGAACCGGCGTCGGGCGCAGTTTAAAGAAATTCCTTCCTATTATTCCCAATAGACTATGCGAATCTATTGGGTAATAGATAGCTCTATAACTCACCACGATACAACACCACATTTCGGGGGCTAACTCGTGGGCATGTGGTCCCCATTTTGCACAAGTTTTTGATTTTTCACCACGGATCCTCAAGCCCAACTTAATCCACATTAATCCATACGGATCATTATTTGTTAACTGCATTCATTTCACAACCTGGGAGTCCAACCCACCATTGGTTCCTTTCTCAATTATTGTTACATTATCATTTCCAAATCACATTTTGTTTAGTACTCAAGCCTTCTTTCAAATCAAGGGTATCATAAACTTTTAATTCACAATTTCTCATAATTCGTATTTCTTTTATCCACTTTACCAAGTGTCAACAACACAAGGCTAATTCAATCATGATCATGCCATTTTAAAAGAGTAGGAGTACACCCATCATGCATAGACACATATATATAAGTTTGTAACCCCCTTTCATTGTAAAATCCAACAAACAGTTTCTAAGCATGCATTCCAACCCAAGTGTAGTTAGGTAGGTGCACCACCAACCCAAGGAATTAGAATCTCGATAAAAAGGTTCAACAATGATAGAAAATAGCTTTTGCTAAAACATTTGGCCAAAAATGGGTGAAAAATGGTTAAATATTTTTTGATATACCCTCACTATTTCAATCATAACTTTTTCTATAAAAGGAATTTTGTTGTGGGAGTAGTCTCATAGGAAAGAAGACTTTTGGGGCTTCAGTTTTAGTACAAAAATTACCCAAAAATAGCTTTCTATCACGCGGTCTGTTTAGCTGGTTAAAATTTGTTATTTTTTTAAAAAATTAGCGTATCTCCCTCATTCGGGCTCTGAAGCCTATGATCGCTCGATAGACCGATCAATCAGTCTATCGAGCGGTCCTACGCCGAAAAATTGATTTTCACTAGGTTTTGAAGCCAAAACCTATCAAAATCCAAATTTATGCAAAAACATAAAATCTTAGGTTATTTAAGCTGCCTTTATACACAAAACTCACAAATTTATTGCTAACCATTTTCTAAAACTCTAATTTTTTTAAAAATTCAACTCAACCCATACACACCCATCAAGTTTTCCACTTATGCATGAAATCAACAAGATTTTTGCTCATATAAACAAAGTAGCAACCCAAATCAACACAAAACATACAAGATAATCTAAATCCTACCTCAATTAGCTCAAAGCCTTGGGATTCCACCACTTTCTTCCTCCTAGGGTTTTGATTGCTTCTTTAGTTTGCTCCTTGATGCCTCAATCACTTGTTCTAGCCTTTGCTCCTTTCTTAGCGGCCTCCAATTAAACATCAAAAGGTTAGGGTTTGATGGATTAGCTATTCTCCTATGAAGGAAGAAGAAAACGTAGTAGAAGAGGAAAGATGAGGGAGACCAACGGGTATGGGGGGTTTGGGAACCCTTTGATTTTATAATTCTCTCTCTCTCTCTCTGTCTCTTTCTATCTCTCTCTCATGTTCCTAGAGAAGTTGGGATTTGTTTAGGGCTATGTTTGGCTTATTTCTTCTATTGTGTTTGCTTTCTTCTTTTTAATATTAGCTTTCATAACTCACTTTCCACTCTAAGTTAATATCACACTATTATATGACAAATTCTACTTCTACAACTAGATTGTGTCCCCTATCACATGATTTTTAAACTAATAAACTATACTCATTAACAAAATGTTCATTAAAAATCATATTGTCATTTATCATCATGCATCTCAATTACATTTTTCATACCAAGAGTTCCTTCATTAATGAACAAAATTTTATAGTCCCTATACTCGAAGTTTAATTCTATCACCACACTTATCCACAAATAAGAAAACACAAAATAACTACGTACTAGGTCCTCACAACTTTTCCCCTTTAGGAATTTTGTCCCCGAAATTCGATCCTCCTTAAGACTCAAACAACTCAGGGTATTTGGATCGGATGTCTAACTCTCTCTCCCAAGTCGCTTCTTTCACACCTTGATGTCGCCATAACACCATTACATAGGATAAGATCTTTCCTCGTAAAATTTGTTGTCGTGTGTCCAAAATCTTTATCGGTGATTCTTCATAAGAAACATCTTTTCTTAACCTCAGCTCTGACCAATGCAGTACGTGCGAGGGGTCGAGCTTATATTTTCCTAACATCGACACATGAAAAACATCATGTACAGATGAAAGCCACGGTGGTAAAGCCAGGCGATACGCTACTTCCCCAATTTGTTCAAGTATTTCGAAAGGTCCTATAAACCGTGGTGATAACTTTCCACCTTTACCAAATCTTGCCAGGCCTTTCTTCGACAACATCGTTAGAAATACAAAATCTCCTACTTCAAAAGATAATGGTCGTCTCCGTCTATCGGTATAACTCTTTTGGCGACTCTGAGCCGTGATCAAATGCCTTCGAATTTTGGCAATCTTTTTAGTTGTTTTCCTCACCAATTTGGGACCTAACAATGATACTTCTCCAACTTTGATCCAACACAACAGAGATCTACATAGTCTTTCATATAAGGCTTCTCCAAGACACAAGCTGTAACATATCTTCCAAAATTTGAATCGTACGCTCGGACTGACCATATGTTTTAGGGTGAAATGTTGTACTAAAGAGTAAACTGGTTCCCAAATCTGTTTGCAAGCTCTGCCAAAATCGCAAGGTGAACCAGGGGTGTCTATCCGAGACTATCGATATTAATATGCCATGTAATCGCACAATCTCCTAGACGTGGAGTCTTTCTAGCTTATCGACCGAATTGGTTGTGCACATTAGGAGAAAACGTGCAGACATTATCAATCGATCCATAATTACCCATATCTTTCTAGCTTATCGACCGAATTGGTTGTGCACATTAGGAGAAAATGTGCAGACATTATCAATCGATCCATAATTACCCATATCGCATTGCGTCCCTTCGGTGATCTGAGAAGGGCTAAAACAAAGTTTATTGTCACGTGTTCCCACTTCCATTCTGAAACTTGTAGTGGTTGAAGTGTGCCTGCCTGTCGCTGATGTTCTTCTTTTACTTGTTGACATGTGAGACACTTAGAGATAAATAAAGCCACATCCTTTTTCATACCTTTCCACCAAAATTGTCGTCGAAGATCATGATACATCTTTATAGTTCCCGGATGCACTGCGAGTCGAGAGTCGTGAAAATCTCATAGCACTTCTTCACGACAAGCCTTAGGTATAAACAATGTAATGACCCGGTACAGACCCTAGTTGTAACAACCTGATTGATAACGACTCATGTAAAGACCTAGCCCAAACCCTAAGTGTTAGTGATGCATAGTTCACGAGACCATAAAGCACGAACGATGTTCAAAACCCTAACTCGAATAAAAAATATGAAGTTCAGCCCAAAAATCCCAAAAAGGTCCAAAACTCAGGCAACAAAACCATAACACTCGGAGAGTCTCCTAACATTCTAAATGAAGGAAATATCATGAAATAATGAATTAAAAATAAAAAATCATCATAAATAGGGTAAAATGACCATTTTGCCCATAGTACAGCAAAAAGTCTTAAAAATCTAAACTTTGACATATGGATACCCTAAATCAAGGATTTAAGTACAATTATGTAGCAAAAGATAAAATAACATAAAAATGCTAAAAATACCCCTTAGTGGCCGACCACCTTGGGAAGAGTGCTAAAAAGTGACTTTTTGTTTTCTATTTAGCTTAAAATGATGATAAATATATTAAATTAAGCATTATGATGATCTAATACTTGTTGAACAAGTAATATACATAATAATATAGTGTTATAGG
>JAULJZ010051658.1:0-13996 GCA_032270985.1 Heliamphora pulchella
AAATAGCTTAAAAAAATTTCATATATAACCAGTTCGTTGTGAGGGGGAGCATCCGTACTTCTTCAACAGACATACATTGGGACTTTACTTAGTTTGACTTCAAATTGTGTGTTTTGACTATATTTCAGATGTGTCTAATGTATATTGATCATTCATATTGTTAATCATTGGAAGGATTCTGTGATTTTATTTTTTCATGTTTCGATATTGGATTATTCTATTTGTTGAGTTATTGTCCTTTTATTTCATTTTGTTTTGTTTTGTTTGCGATAGATGCCAATGTCAGTGTTTCTCTTTAGATTCTCTGTCTTGCTTCCTCGGGTTTCACTCTGCCAGTTCCTCGCTCGAGCGGCCCTCTGTGCGCTCGAGCAGTCAATTTGTTCTTCTTGCCTCAGGATGTTGTGCGCTCGAGTGGCTCTCTGAGCGCTCGAGCGGTCTGTTGCACCAGTTAAATAAAAAATAGAGCGCCAGTTCATTCTTTCTCAAAACCCTTCGTATCTCTCTCTCTCTCTCTCGGTTCTCCCTTGGCCTCATTCTCATGGATTAAGGTTGAGAAACCCTCTTCCCTCATCTTCAAGCTCCCTTTCATATCTAAAGGCAAGTTTTTTTTGTTCATTCTTTTGCTTTTTTTTTTCTCATTTTTTTTGGGTTTTGTTACGGAGAATGTTCTTGCTTGTATGATTCAACCATAGATACTTGGTTTTGGTTAGGGTTTTTTGAAATTTTTGCGATCATCGTCTCTATTCACTATTTAATCGTGTCTATTCGCGGTTTTTTTCTTTCCCTAACAAACCCTAGTTAATCATCTCATGTTTGGATGCTTGTTTCTCATACATTGTGGAATTGATGTCTCCCTTTCATTTTTTTTGTTTTTTTTGTTGTCGTGTAGACGCGGTTGTGGTTTTGTAAGCATATGGGGTCTAGGGTTTCGTCGGCACCGCTCGAGCGAAGGTTTGAGCACTCAAGCGGACTGGTTCTTTATAAACTATTTTTCTTCTTATCTCAGCATATCTAGCCTTACTGACCTTCTCTTGCTTACATTTTTTTTGGGGGCTCTTGTGTCTGTGTTTATTTTTTTCTGTGGGATAGTAAATCATTTGGTGCTGTGATGTTTCGAGTTTAGTTTTTTTTTTTTGCATCTTTTGCCTTAGCAATGGATCTGTCTTTGGCTATCTAGATTTTCATCTCTAATATTCCTTCTTTGTGATCTGTTCTCCAGGACAATGCCTCCTCGAACCAAGAAAATCGCCGGGAGGTCTCACACCCCTTTTGATAAGAATCGGTTCATGTCTCTCGGTTCAGAGGAAAAATTCAATCATTTGTATGTGGATCGACCACTTCTCCTAGAGAAGAAGGTAATACTCTTTGACTTCTCTGATTTCGAGATTCCCTAGATGTTCGACCAATTCGGTTGGACTTCTTTTCTGAATGTTGACGGGGACGTACATCCTGACCTAGTTTGGGAGTTTTATTCTAACATGTATGAGTTAGACACCCGTTGGTTCACCTTTAAGACTTATGTGAGAGGTAATCACATTATTTTGAACCCATCCTCTCTCATTTCTCATATGGGTTACACTCCACAGCCTGTGTCCGATTACCCTCCTCTTCTTCCCACTCATACCTGGATCTTTTCTGATATTGCCGCCACGTTGTGTGGCAAGTCTCGTGACTGGGTTAGGAAAAATTTATTTTAGAAAGAGCTTACTCCTACTTTTCGACTTTTGAATATAATTGTCAGTGTTAACATCCATCATAGGGGTCATGTCTCATATCTTAATTCGGAGCAAAGGGTTAGAGTTGTATCTGACCAGTCAAGGTAGTGGTATCGATCTTGCCCATATTTTTCTTCAATCTATGCTGAAAGTAACCCATGGTAACAAGATTGTGGCTCTTCCTTATGGGTTGTTCATCACCAATTTTTTGAAATCTCCGCTCTCTTTTTTTTATCCCTTCTGGTCTTTCCTCTGTGTTTATCTCAAATTCCATCACCTATCGCCCACACTCTTAGAGTGTTACTCACATTTCCACACAAGTTGCTGTGTCTTCCTCCACGGATGAGGATGATGATACTGATGATCTTCCTAGTGCCTCTTCTCCACATGCCCCCGAGGGGTCAGTCTTCTCGGTCTTCTGTCTCTGCCCGCCTGGCTTCTCTTGAGGCTCGTGTGGATGGTCTTCAGCAGCATCTTGACGCCCGTCTTGATCATTTGGAGTAGTTGATTCGGGGCCTTTCTTCTAGTGGCGACTGTTCTTGACTCTTTCCATGTTCCACAAAGGGGGAGATTTTTTTTGTGATATGAAATGATGGATGATTACACATTACACATTACACATGATGATGGGTATATTTTACACAGTACATTTTTGCGGGATTATGGTTATGGTTATGGTTATGGTACTGTTTGTGATATTTTTTTTGGTAAGGTTTGGTTGGTTATTTTACTACAGTTTTAGTTTATATTGACTATTTGTTCACAAGGGAAGTATAGTTGGTAATTGGTACATTGGTTTACATTCTTGGTTTGTGGTGGCCAATTTTTTTTTCTCTAATGGCTTAATGTTTATTTTGGTTGTTGATGTTTTTTTTTTTGAAGGGCTGGAAGCAATGGTGATGTGTTGGCTTGGTTTCTAAAGGGTTTGGTTTTCTGAATAATCTGTGTGGTCTGATAGTTCTTGGTTTTCTATTTTTATTATTTTTATATTTTTTTGGCAAGTCCTAGGTAATATAGAATGTCTTGATATTAGGAAGATTCGTTTATTAGGAAGTTTAATTGGTTTGGAAGTCTCCTGTTTGGAAATCTTTTTAGATTAGGAAGCGTTTATTTTTAGGTAGGTTTTGATTTGCTAAGATTTTAAGAGGATCTAGTTAGATCTCTAGGGATTTGTTTTTTTATCAAGAGATGTTCTGACACCTAAAAAGAGTACAGACACATCAATAGTAGGTACAATCTTTCAAAGCTTTGTGGGAGAGACTCGGCAGCCTAACCACTTGAGCGGTGTCCAGGCAGATTTATGTTTTTTAATTCTAGCTGCCTTGGGTTTGGGGATCTATATATATAGATCATTAAGGATGCACAAATGGTGCTCTTTGACACAGAATACTACTGATCATCAAGATCATATCAAGAGTCAATTTGTGCATTACAAACATCAAAAATCATTCGACAGCAAAACTTAGACGGCGTTCTAAGTTTCGACGAAAGATTCTGTCGGAGAACGCTGCTACGAGGATTCGTTGCAGAAAGAATCAAGAGGAGAACAGTTAATGAGGATTCGGCATACAAGCTTAGAATTAAAAAATTGAGGAGTCGATCGACAGAGTCTGTAAGATGTATTGTTTCTGTTCATGTTTTTAGTGCTTAGTTCTTAGACTTGCGTGTCCCGTGATTTTTTGCAGTTTGGGTTTTCCACGTTAAGATTTTTGTGTGTTGTGGGTTCTTCTCTTATTTGGTTTGTGTAGATGTGATTGATTGTTATATGCTAAAAAAATTATTTTTCGCAATTAAAGGAAAAATATGTTTTTCACCGTCTATGACCATTTTTTGGTGCTTTTTCATTTTTAGGCACTGCTTGGGATTTTGTTTTTTAATTTTGGTTTTTTTCCTATTTTTCTAATTTTTTTTATTTTTCAATCGGGTTAATTTTTAAAATTTTTTGTTTCTCAATAATAAAATGAATTTAAAAGTATAATTATTTTAATTAAAACTAAAGAAAGTTCACTAAAGAAAAAAATTATTATAAAAAATTTAAAGTGGATTTTTTCTAATGATTTTTTTTAATTTTCTAGTAAATTTCTCATTCATAAGTTATTCATTTTATTTGAAATTAAGAATGATAAAATTAAAAAAAAAACATATGTATAAGAAATTTCTCATACTAGATTTTGAAATATTTTTTATTTAAAAAAAATAACAAAAAATATTGATGTAATTAATATTTTTAATATATGAGTGCTCATATGTATAAAATTTCTCTTGCCCTGCATCAAAGTATGAGAAACGTTTCATACTATATATCTTCAAGAAATTATTTTACTATTGTGTTTAGAAATATAAATGTGAAAAATATGAGATTTTTTTTCTTTTCATACGTGATTATATTGAAAAATTTTTATTTTGAGAAATTTTTTATTCATAAGTGTTTATTTACTCAAAATGAATAACAATAAAACTGAAAAAAAAAATTTGCATAAGAAGTTTCTCGTACTAAATTTTAAAATAGTTTTTATTTTTTCATTAAAAAATAACAAAAATATTGAAAGATAACAAGTTTATCATATATTACTATCTAAGAATATTCGCATATATATATGTATATATATGTGTGTGTGTGTGTGTGTGTGTTATGAGATACTTCTCATATTCAGATTTTAAAATGTATTAAAAGTTTCTCATATATCACTATATGAAAACATTCTCTTATACATACTTGTTATGAGAAACTTCTCATACTCAGATTTCAAAATGTATCAAAAGTTTCTCATATATCAATATATGAGAATATTCTCATATATATATATATACCCTAATGAATTCCTAATTGGAATTAGTGAATTTTTTAAAATTGATTCTTTTATCACATTGGACAACACTCAAATTTCAAAATGTATAAAAATATTTTCATATATCAACATATGAAAATATTTTCATATACATATCTGCTATGAAAAATTTCTTATACTAAGATTTCAAAATGTATTAAAAGTTTATCATATATTACTATATAATAAATTTCTAGTACTTAGATTTTAAAATGTATAAAAAACTTTTCATATATCACTATATGAAAAGATTATTTTATACTTACATGCTATTTGAAACTTCTCAAGTCGGGGTTTGGGAGTTTGGGTTAAGGCTAGGGAGGTTGCTAAGGTTCTAGGGTTCCGAGGGATCAAGAGTTTGAGGATCTGGGATTTTGTGGTAAGGGGTCAAGAGTATGGGGGTTTGGGGTCTGGGGTCCAAGGACGAGGGCCAGAGTCAGGGGTTAGGGATCAGGGGGGTCCAGGGTTGGGCTCGGCAGTTTTAGGCCTAGGGACGAGATTCAAAGATTGGGGTCAGGGTCTGAGTAAAGGGTCAGGGGTCTAAAGTCCAAGGTTCGAGGGAAGCGTGTCGGGAGCAAACGATCTAAGTTTGGGATCGTGGTCAAGAGTCAAGGGTTCGAATCAATTTTGCCCCTGTAATACCTCTCCTCATCATTCCTCCCTCGTTCTCAACTCTATTCTCTCTCTAAATGCGACATAGATTGGGTGTAAGTTTGAGAGAGAGAGAGAGAGAGATAGAGGTGCTATGCATTACACATGTTTTATTAACATTAACGCTTTATTCACTGGTGGAAAAACTATGCGAGATGGTATTTGACTTGAAAAGTAAAGTGAAGGAAAAGAAAAATATAAAAGAATTAGTTTTCATTTCCTATTCACTTCGCAAGAAATTTGATAGAAAATTCAAATTTTAACTTTCCCATGATGCATAATTTTATGCTTTTTATGGGTTCGTTTGAATAGAGAAAATAATAGAAAATGCAAGAAAGAGAAAATATTTAAATTTTTTAGTGTTCACTTAGCAAGAAAGTTATACAAAGTGTTGGAAAATAAATTTTCCCATACAAACTTGTTAAGCCTTGTAATTTAGTTATTGATTTCCCACAAAATATGCAGGAATTTTTTTCCAGTGAAAGTGGAAACTGAATTCTATAATTTTCATAATTATTCATGTTCCCTTTTTTTCTTCCATGTTGTACCCATATTTTTTTTTAGTAAAAAGTATAAATCTTCTTACATTTTTTATGCCTTCTAAACTAGAAAATTAAAATTTTCTATCATTTTTTTGCAATTTTTTTTTTACTAATGAAATGCATGTGAGAAAATAATTTCTTTCTGTTCTTTTACATCATTTTCTACCTTTTTCACTTTCTAGTATATTTTTCTTTTCTTATTAAATGAACAAAGCCTAACAACCTTTGTAATATATATATATATATATATATATATTATAAAATTGGGGAGCTAGGTACGATTTGTGATGGGTAGAGGGGTGGAAGAAGAGGAGAAAAAAGAGAAAGGGAGGAGAAAGGAATTAAGTGGTGGGTAGAGAGGGTGGGGGAGAGGAAAAGAGGGGGAAGGGAAGGGAAGGGAAGGGAAGGAGGAAGGATGGTACGATAGGCAAAGAGGATGGAGTAAGAGGGCAATGAGAGGAGTCATGGTAGAGGTAAGATTAAATTTGTCATTTGCGATTAATTTTGGGTGATATCTTGTTTTTTCATCAAATTAAATGACGATAACCTAACGAAATAAGTGAAGTGTTACTCATTTTTATAAAATAAAAAAGTGCAGTGGTATTTCAATAAGTGAAAAGAGCAATAGTGTGATTTTGTCATTATAGAGGGTGAAAAAATCACTTTCTTAGATTTTTTAAGAAAATCGTTTAGAAAACTGTTTGAAACCAATGTCAATCGTCAAAAGAGAATTGCAAGCAATAGAGAATAAAGAACTACACCAAAAAACACAACATACAATATTTTTTTAAGTGAAAACTTTTCATTGGGTAAAAACTAAATCCAAGTCAAACACTACACTAAGGAATAATTACAAGACTCATTTACAAATTCAAGTCAAATTATTAACCTAGACGTGTTAAGTTTTGTTTGTCGAATTTTCATTTTTTGTCATCAAAATACCAAATTCTCAGTACTTCACTAAAATGTTGAATTCTCAATATTTCACATTAATAGAATCCACCGAATGCAATATTAAGAATTCACCAAAGGCATATATCTTAAGAATCCTCCTAAAATGAGCAAGAATAAGCTCGAATGTAAAGTTCAGAAATCATCTCTTATGAACATGATTTGATCATCTTATAATCTTTATTTACTTTCTCTTCGTGGCTCAAAAATACCAACCCCCCCACCACCCACCACCCACCACCCACCACACACACACACACACACACACACGAATGGGCTACATGTCGAACAATCTAAATTCTAAAAGAACGAGGATTGTTTTGTGACCGCTCTCGAGCAATGATGTGGCAAAGACTTCACTTTTGAAAATTATGATCCTACTTTGGTGAGTTGTACTCATAGCTACTAAATATTTGTACTCTAGTTGTGAAGAAGTAAAGTAATTCAAAATCTAATAGACACCATTCTTAAAAGCTTAAGAAAACAAAACCAAGCACAACTTTAGAACATTGTAAAACTTCACAAAGACACAAGTTCAGTAATTTTAAAACTCTTCAACTTTTTAACAATATAAAAGTTTTACATTAACTAAGAATTGCCAAACTTAAAGAGGACTCTAGTCCTAAGAGAGGGGGTGCAAGTCTATTTTATCAAAAAAAGGAAAAGAAAAAGGTAAATCAAAGACCTCGGTATTCCTAAAAATAAGTATATGATAATACCTCTGATTGCATTTTATTTAGAGATAATTATACTTGATGACTATTTTTTAGTATTACACCTCAATTTTAAAATTGTACATTTGGGCCCTTTAGCTATTCAAATTTGTATGGATGCCCCGTTTAGAAGGGGTTGAACGCAAGGCAATTTATAAAATTGAGGAGTTCAAATGTACTATTATAAAGTTGATCCTTAATAAAATAACTCAATAACTGTTGAGAGATAAAATGTAATTAATTCAACATTTCTTAAGGTGGCGTAATGTACGCTCAACACTACAAAGTAAAAAAATAAATACTAGATTAAGTATGGCCTTTCAATTCTGGGACTGGTACCCCATTGGATTCTGGCTCGCCCAATTCCATTGGTCCCTACACATTTCTTCAATTCCGTATTTTGCCCTGAAATAAAAAAAAAAACAAAAAAGAAAGAATCAAGTTAGCTGTAAAAACTCAACCACATCATATATGGAAATTACAATTCATAAACCTATATTAATCAAAACTGCAATTTTTTATGGCAGGATTTTTTTTTTAATTTAATTTTTACCAATGATTTTTTTTTTCTCGTTATGTCGGAGGGAAGAGGCCTAGGGGAGGGACAGGTCAAGGTTCGAACCCTTGACGTGATGAACTGGCTACAATACCAATGACAATACACCAACCGTGGGGGCAAATGCCAAGTTTTCCAACGAGGTTACAGCTGCTAAAGAAGTAATTTACAAAATTTTGCCCATTATGCGTACAAACATATATAATAGAGAGATTTGGATTTGGGGGTACTTGTTGCTGCTTAAATTATAGCTTTTAGTTCAATAACAAATTAAAAAAATTGAAACAAATGTGCTTATAGCTGTTGATTTTAAATCAATAAACATACATTCTATTGTTTTTAAGTCATAAATTTTTAACGTTAACAAACATTTACAACTTTTACTTAAAGTTATAATCACATATTTTCAGCTATGCTTTATAAGATCATAATTATAGCTACAACAAAAACCTCCTTAGCACCCTGTTAAGCACCGGTCCCTAAGCAACTAGAGTGTTTTGTAGCACAATATGATATATAGCATATCCCATCTCACAAACAAAAAGGCTGTGTGCATCACTGCATCTGATTTTTGTGAAGATACAAAGTTTGACAATTGTATAGCAAAAATAGATGATTAAGAAGAACATACTTCCAATCAAGTTCTTTCTCAGCTCTCTCTGTAGATGCGTAAACGGCGGTGGCATCTCCCGGTCTTCTTGGACATAGTTTGATAGGAATTTGCTGAAAGAAACAATTGAAGTTAGAAATCCCTCAACTCAATATGTGCTATATTTTTTTGTTGTGAAAGCAAATGCGAGTGCGAGAGAGGAGAGTCACCTTTCCAGATGCCTTCTCAAACGCGGAAACCATTTCAAGCACAGATGTACCAAAACCAGTTCCCAAGTTGTAGGCAGTGCATCCTAATACGGGACATGTCGAAACATCAAAGGGTTTATCTATATCTCAAACACCCTAAATAGTAATGCAGGTCACACGACACGCGGTAACATAATCCAACTATTAAACACTTTTCTTGAAGGATCCAAATGATTGTTGTTGTTTTTGGTGGGAAATTGACGAGTTCAAGACCATATACATGTGAACTTTTTTACAAACGAAGGAGGTTTTACCTATATTCTCTGTCGTAAAAAGCTTGCGAAGTGCGGCAATGTGACCATTTGCTAAATCCATAACGTGAATGTAGTCTCGGATCTGGTAACAAGAGAATAAATAGCATCTTAGTGAAGAACAACTTAATTTGGTCGAGATTGTCTCTGTTGATAATCCATAAAACTATTGAGCATTAGAGTGGAACACATGGTCCAGCAATGGCTGGCTCATGAGACAAAACTACACTAGAAAGGATCCAACAAAAACAAAGAGAATAATTACTATCCCATCCTAACCACTATGTTCTTGGTAAATAGCTAAATAAACACTAAAACTAACACCAATGAACTCTGCATACCGGAGTACCATCGGGTGTGGGATAATCATTGCCATATACATTTAGTTCGGGCAATCTTCCTACAGCCACTTGTGTTATGTAAGGCATAAGATTGTTTGGGATGCCCTTTGGATCTTCACCAAGTTTGCCGCTCTCATGAGCCCCGACAGGGTTGAAGTATCTCAGCAAAATAATACTCCATTCAGGATCTGCATGCTGCATATCTCGAGCAATTTCTTCAAGGAAGAGCTAGTTGAACGGAATAGAAAATAGGTAAGAAAAACATTTCATAAGTCTGAATTAAGTACAACAATCCTTCTCTATGTTTCCACAGAGTCAGAGCAGAAACATTAGAATTGCGAGTAGAAAAAATAAAACATTTTGAGGGCGTGGTAACATATACCTTGGTCCGGCCATAAGGGTTCATAGCCTTCAGCTCGAAACCCTCAACACATGGAACTTCTTCAGGTTGGCCATATACTGTCGAGGACGAGGAGAAAACCAACTACACCCCCAACAAATCCTTGTGTCAATAGTGGGTAAAACGTGGAGATAGAATTGCTGTGAATTAGACCTTGTATTGAAAGGTATGAAAATTAGCAACTTCATTGTTTAGGTTTCAACAGAACTATATACCTATCTATCCATCTATATATAATTACATATGCACATATGCACATACATATAAAGAAAACGCTTCATTTGGTATTTAACGAAGCCGACTAACACTTTTGTAACTACTATAATATTTTTGTTACTGTCACAGCTTTATTTATTTATTTATTTTTTGAAAATCAACACCTCATCTATTTCTTATCTTTTTCTGTAACTCTACAATTTTAGTTGAATTGTGTTTAACTATAGTTTTTATTTCAAAATTTTCCTCTCTTTTTAATTTTTTTTTTGTAAAAATTTAAAAATTGCATGCATTTCACGAACACTAGTGATTTAAAATGCTAACCACTACTCATTGCACAATAGATAATAAGTATCTCTTACGGTAAAAAATTGTAAGGTAAGAACTTGTAATTTTAGAAAGAGTAACAGTCACACCGTAACACATTGGGCTCGTTTGGTTAAAGGACTATTTTCATAGAATAATTAGTGTATTCAGATTATTAGTACATGGAGTATTAGTATAGTATTTTTTGTACTAAATGATGTTTGGTTGAGAGTAGAATAACCTACGGATAAATAATTTGTTATCCAGTTTGACATGATTTTAGTGAGATTAATTTTTTTTCATGTACAAAAATAATCAAAATAATCCTGAAACTAACCAACCCACCTCCTCCCATGGGTTTAGGATAATCTCCTATAAAGGGTATTAAGTTAGTTAGGAAGAGTTTTTTAACCCCGCTTTAAATAGATGACAAACACATCTATATGTGAGACTATTAGTGAAATAGTTCAATCCCAAATCCTAATTCCACAACCAAATGAGGCCAAAGGTTAAAATTTTTATAATTGGTCACAAGCAATAGGCTCTCAACAATAAGGCCATGTTTGTTTTAAGAAAAAAGATTTAGTGTTATTAGTTTTCCCTCTCTAACTATCTTTAGGACACCTTGGACATTGCATTATTATCCCATTGGTAGACTATTCCCATGTTTGGTTGTCTCGTGGGATTGAAAACTTATTCAGTACCTACATGTCTTTTATACCTTTTGTTTTAGAATGATGATTTTATCAGTTATTAGTAAATATTATAATTAATTTAAAATATTTAAAAAATGTTTTTTATATTTTCCTACAATTTCGATCCCTTTTAGAGTTTAAAAAGAAAATAAAAAAATAAATTCTTTTTCAACTTTTTTGTCAACTATTTTTTTGCAAGATAAAAAAGCCTTTAATTTAATTGCAAAACTAACCTCAAGAAGGAAGCCCCCAAAAATACCCTTGATAATACTTTGATGATACTTTCAAAGGTATAATTATCATTTTAGACCATTAGGGCATTCTCCTCTAATCCTCAGTTAGTGTAACCCACCTCTCCTCTGGGAGTTGGGACACATTTATCCCTTCATACGAATTCATGTCCAATCGAATTGTCTATCCGAATCTCAAATTTGCATCCAAACATGAAATAGAAGGACTACATGCGATTGATAACTCAGTTTTATCCTTGAGTCCATCAAAACAAACATATACTAAGAATATAGTTATTTTAGGGATGATAATTTTTTCCGTCCCTCCCCGCCCCGCCTTGTACCCACATGCCCCTACCCCAAATTTTATGGGTTTTTCCCATTCTCTATTTATCTCTTTCCGTCTCCAATTATATAAATTAAATACTTTTTATTTATAAATATATAAAGTTTAGTTTTTTTAAAATATAAAAATATTATATGTATATCTTATTTTATCCTCTATTTTTGTTTATCTTTTGTCGTTTTAATTCTAATTTTTCATCAATCATTGTTTTTTTCTTTTATTATATTATTTCTAACTTTCATTAATATCATTACTTTTATAATTTATTAATTTTTCTTGATATGTCTCCATTGTCGTCACTTCTCCAATCTTCCTCACCCCGCCCTAGTAAAATAGGGAATGGAGAATCTCAAACTCACCCTGCCCCATACCATTGCCATTCCTAACTTATTCACCGCCCCTGCTTTGTAAACAATTATTGGCAGGACCCATAAATTATTACCACGAGAATTTTTTTTCCCTTTTCTTCTTTCTTTTTGATAGGTAATGATTGTTTTTACAACTTGTGTGTTAAATGAATTGCAAGGACAAAAACTAAGAACAAGAAATGAAATTGACAAGGACAGACCTTCTTACAGTTGTATTTTGCCATGGTCTGGTATAAATTGATGGAGCCGATCAAATTGTTATCAAAATAACGCATAGGGTAAATGACACTCTCTCCAACAGCTTTAAGCCCCGCAAAATGGATCACGCCATCAAACCTATCTCATTGTCAATTTATAAAAATGAGCTTCTTAGCAAATAATAAATAAATTAAAAGAAGCTAATCAAAATATATAGAGTTTACAATTGAAAAAGTAAACTCAAAATTGAAAATCACCAATCATAAACACAATCACATTGTTACTAATTTAGACACTTTGTGGAACACATTGAATCAAACTCACATACTTTGTTTGAGAAAATAACTTCTCCAAATCTTCCTTAATCCTCAGATCACCCTGTAACCAAAAAACAAAAAAAGTAAAAAATAGCACCCAGCTAAAGCCCTAAAGCCCTAATGCCCTGATTGTTAAAGAGAATATGTAGAAAAAGAATGGAGAAGCAAAAAGAAAAAAAAAAGTTTTTTCAATTTCATAGCATTATCATGTATCATCTGGTGATGTTGGCACGCCCAATAAGATCGTGAATAATAAAAACACTGGAGAAAAGAGTAGATCCAAACAGATATTCTGTACTAAGAAAAAAATATAAAATTATTAAAATTAATTAAAAATATAATTATTAACATAACAGATTGACATAAAAAATGATTCATGTAATTGACCTCAATTGTGTGACAATTCCTAATTGCTTGATTGTTAGAATATGTAGAAAAAGAATGAAAAGGCCAAAAAAATAAAAGGAAAAAAAAAAGATTCTCCAATTTCATAACATTATCATGGATCTTCTAATTATGGACACATATGACAATACCATGTCTAATGAAAACATAAGGGGAGAAAGAGACTTAAATTGAGGAATAGACCTAAATTAATACGAAACTAAGTGAGAATATTGAGAATAGAAATACGAAAAAAGATCTATGATTTAGTCGATCCCAATTGATTGGTACAATGCATTAATTTGGTTCGATTATCATGGATCATCACGAAAAAGACTCGAGATACGAACTTTCTACAGAGTTTTTCCTCAGTTTTCCCGGGAAAAAAAAAACAAGGAGAAGGACAGATGCGGTACCAGATGGAACTCGAGATTCGCAGAAAGATCGTCTCCGGCGAGCTCTCTAACGCGTTGAACGGCTTCCTCAACAGAGTTGTCGAGGTTGTCGATGATCGAAACCTTAAATCCTTCTTGGAGAAGCTGAAGCACGGTGTGTGTGCCAATGAATCCAGCCCCTCCTGTGACCAGAATCGTTTGGTTCGACGATCCCATTACAGAGCTAGAGAGAGAAATCACACTCTGTCTGTGAAAAAAAAAACAAAAAAAAAAACAAAAAAACAAAAAAACAAAAAAAACAAAAAAACTTCTATACTTCTACAATGTACTCGTCGAGATCTAATAAATAAGATTTATAGTGATTACCACACAGATTTATAATGAATACCACACGATTTGAACGGCAAAATTTTAGATCGACCTGTAATGTTACCGATTTGGACGGATAAATGGATGAGTACGTATAGAGATACGTACTGAGAGAAAGTGTTTGGGCAAATCAAGGAAACGGTTGGGACGGATAATGGATGAGAGAGAGAGAGAGAGAGAGAAAGAGAGAGAGAGAGGGAGTGTTTTGGTTAGTTTTGATTCAGAGCTGCGTTGGGGCGCAGTACGCCTTTTTGGGTGATAATTACCCTTCGGCCCTACGATTTGCTGAAAAATTACATCACCGGTTTAGTGTTGATTTTAAATAATTACCTTTCGGCCCTACGATTTGTTGATTTTAATTATTTA
>JAULJZ010051669.1:0-13995 GCA_032270985.1 Heliamphora pulchella
CCAAGACCAAATCCTAAGGCAAAAGGGTGAACATTTCATCCTAAGCAAAAACGGTTCAGCACTTTCTCCAAATTTTACCCAAAATTATGCTCCTGTTTCTCTCGGTTTTGGGGTATCAAATTACGTCCAAATGAGCCCATGTTTTAGTTTGTTCTACTTCAACATGTCCCCTACAAGTTTCATGTTTAGAGCTAAGGATAGTTGTTTGAAACAAGTTAGACTTTGGCCATTTTAGAAAATAGGTTCTGTCAGCCGCCAAAACTTAGCAAAGCCGATTTTGGACAGAGGATTTGAAACAGTTTTGGGGAATCATCCCGAGGCTTTAAGGTCTGATGTTTGGGTAGAAAATACTTTAACATGTCATCTACAATATTCACGTAGACCACTTTTGGAATAGGTCACTAAAAATAGAGATTTGGGGCTACACAAAAATATGTGACAGATTGTTTCTTGAAGGCTGAAACTCAATAGAGACTTTCAAAGGGATTTTGACCTATCAAAACTCCATATTCTGTTCTGTGATTTGGTGGGTAAATAGATATACATGATATCTACAACTTTTATGTTTTGGCCAAAACTCAGATCTCATTTTAAACTAGGACTTTTAGGTCTGCACTGTTGACTGGTATGAAATCGACACACTTTGGTAGAATTGTAATATCTCGAGTTCTACTTACTCAAATGAGTTCAAACCCATTTTGGATGAAAGATAACACAAACAGCTAACTCTGAACATAACAATCATGCTTAAATCAATTTTCTACATTGAGTTATGATATTTCAAATCTTAGGGTAGAAAGGTTGTAAGGCTCAAATTGCAGACCATGTTTAGATCTAGTTTCCTAGCATCATGTGTGTTAATGGTTGGTCCATTTCCTTTACATATATATTTTGTACACTCAAATATGACAATTATAGAACCTTTTCATGCCATGGATCCATTCGAAAATCTCATGAAAACTTCAAGACACAACAGCCACACCAAAACAGTCCTAAAATCTCACCATGACGCCTTTTTGATTCATATTTGATTCTTGATCTTTAATTGGTGTTTTCAAATGATGAAAGAGATGTTTGATAGGTGTAAAATAAGATGTGTTAGAGTCTTTCTTACCTTATATAGATCACTATTTGATGATTTGGATCAAGGACTTAGCTTTCATGCTCCATGGGTACTCTTAGCTTCATGCTTCTTCTTCCTTCTTTCTTCTTCTTTCTTTTTCTTTCTTCTCTTTTATCTTTCTCTCCCTCTCTATTTGCACGAAATTAGTGAACAAAAAGGGTGGGTTGTGTCTCTTTTTATAGCCAAAAGTCATATAGGAAGCTTCCCAGGAAGTTTCCTTATCCATGGGTTAACTAACCTTAGTTACTTTTAAAGTTAACTTGAGTTTGATGAAACTTGGCCACCAAATTTGGCACAAATTCCTAGGTGGCTATCCACTTGAATGCATATATATATATATATCAAATAATTTTATTTATTTAATTTTAGGAGAAAATTCGGGTATTTTTCACATAGGTTCGTTTCTTGACTTTTTAAACTTATCTCTTATCTTAAACAACTTGGGCTTATAACCTTGAGTTCTTAACCTCAATATTCGGGTTTTAATATATGCTTGTGTGTTTCCCCCTCTTTCCCAAATCTCGGACTCGAAAGGTTAAAGGGTCGGGCCGGTTCTTACCGAACTTAGATTCGAGATTTTATTTCTTTTAAGATATTTTTTCTTTTTTATTCGTATCTTGAGTTCGGGTTATTACGCTATGTCTCTATGTCTTGTGTTTCCATTCCCCATCTCTTAGGATATAGCCCATTTGCTTCAAAGTAGTATTGTTGAGAAAGTCAGAGGGTTTAGGAGTAAGGAAATTAGAAGGAGATGATGAAAACCCAAAAGACTCAAATAGTGGAGTGAGAAAAGCCCCATATGGAAGAGTATGCCTTTTGGCACTTTCTTTAAAGAGTATCAATTGACATATCAAAGATGGAAGATCAAGGGATTTTGCTTATGTAGATACACCAGAGAATAAAACAATCAAGGTAAGAGATGTAGCTACGAGATCCACTATGAGGCAAAATATTGTAAGTGATGATAAGATGTAAAATTTTGGCCTAAGTGTGAGTTATGAGTAATTTGGAGTAAGTGCAAAATTGATAGCTCTTTCCTGCATGGCCTTGGTTAAAGAGGTTTGGAGCGTAAAGTCTTGTTCCATGATCCAAGATAATGAGACTTGTAGACAAGTGAAATCGCCTCTACCTAGCCCAAAAAGGTTTGTAATATCCTTATCAGTAAACCGATAGGTTGTTCGATAAAGGTAGGTAGAAAGATGGGTATAGGGATCATTTGGATTCGGTTTGTCCTCCTTGACAAGATTTGTATAAAATAAACGTGTAATTTGAGGATAAACTCCTTTGGGTTGATAAAATAGGTATGGACCCCACCCAACCCTAGCTAGGAGACGACAAATATATGGAAAATAAGCGTCCATAAAGCGCATGTCTAGGAATTTATGGAATATAGGTTTGAGGGACCGAATTTGAGTTTTGTAGATAGATACGACTCATCCCGTTGAGAACCATTTATCGTTTTCTTCTAAGGGTTCCTCGCGAGCAATGGATTTACCTTTCCCCCCTCTTTGTCTAGGTGGCATCTTAAGAATTTGAAGGAGTTAATGAGAGGATGTATGTGGTGAATGATTAAATGGAAGAGATTTAAAGGATTGAAGAGAGTTTAGGAGGCTTTTAGGTCATAAAGAAGAGAGAAACCGAGTGTGAGGAAATGAAATAAGGCTGTTTAAAATGTGTTTAGTCGACTTAGGGTTTAAAAATCCCGACGGTTCAGTCGACTGGATGTTGCCTTTTTCAAGATTTTGATTTCCAATATGTATTCAGTCGCCTGAATGAAGGGGTTCAGTCGACTAGACTGAGGTTAAGCTCATATAGCTTCTTGATTAAAAACATTTCTCACCTTTTCTCGATTAAGCTTATACAACTTCTCGATTATGCAATAAGCCCAATTCTTTTCTTATTAAGATGAATCGATTCTCATTAAGTGGTTTAGTAAAAATATAGGCCCATTGATTATTCGTGCAAACAAATTCTAGATAAATATCGCCTTTATGTACATGATCACGAAGAAAATGGTGTCTTATCTCAATATGTTTCGTTCGTGAATGTAATATTGGATTCTTAAAGATATTAATTGCACTTGTATTATCGCATTTTATTAGCACAACATCATAATTCATTTTAAAGTCTTGAAGTTGTTGTTTTATATATAAGATTTGTGCACAATAACTACCCGCGGCCACATATTCGGCTTCGGCGGTAGATAAGGCTATAGAATTTTATTTCTTGGAAAATCATGAAACAAGTGACTTCCCTAGAAAATGACAGATTCCACTAGTACTTTTGCGATCAATTTTGCACCCAGCAAAATTTGCATCCGAATAACTAACCATTTCAAAGGAAGTGAACTTAGGATACCATAAGCTTATATCTATGGTACCAATTAAATATCTTAGGATTCTTTTTTACTACAATTAAGTGTGATTCTTTTGGACATGCTTGATATCGAGCACACATACACACACTGAACATTATATCAGGTCTACTTGCAGTTAAATATAATAGGCTGCTAATCATACCTCGGTAGAGCTTTGTGTCTACCAGTTTTCCTTGCTCATTTTTATCAAGTTTGGTTGAGGGACTCATTGGGGTTCCCAACACTTTTTCATCTTCCATGTTGAAGTGTTTGAGTAGTTCTCTAACATACTTTGATTGGTTGACAAAAGTTCCATTCTTCGCTTGTTTGATTTAAAACCCGAGGAAGAATGTGAGCTCGCCCATTATACTCATTTTGAATTCTTTTTATGTGCACAAAGAAAAATCCTTGCACAATTTTTCATTAGTAGCACCGAAAATAATATCATCCACATATATTTGCATGATAAGCATATCTTCATTGTTTGCTTTAATAAATAATATTGTATCAACCTTTCCTCTTGTAAATTCATTTTCTAATAAGAAGCTACTTAATCTTTCATACCAAGCTCTAGGAGCTTACTTTAAACCATACAAAGCTTTTGTTAGTTTAAACACATGATTTGGATAGTGATAATCTTCAAATCCTGGTGGTTATTCAACATAGACTTCCTCATTTAAAAGGCCATTCAAAAAAGCACTTTTTACATCCATTTGAAAAATTTTAAAGTTCCTATAGGATGCATATGCAAGTAACATGCGAATGGCTTCCATCCTAACTACTGGTGCATAGGTTTCATCAAAATTTATTCCTTCTTCTTGATTATTACCTTGTGCAACTAGCCCAACATTGTTACAAACAACAATGTCGTTTTCATCATTTTTATTTCTATATACCCATTTAGTTCCAATTATCGTATGATCTTTAGGTCTAGGAACTAAATTCCAAATTTTATTTTTTTCGAATTGGTTTAATTCTTTTTGTATGGCTATTATCCAAGATTCATCATCTAGTGCATCATCTATGTTTTTAGGTTCTTCTTGTAAAAGAAAAGCAAGATAATCACAGATATCTTTCAAGGAAGATCGAGTTGTTACCCCTCGTGAAGGTTCTCCTATGATTTGACCCATAAGGTGGCCTTTTACTATTTTCCATTCCTTTGGTAGTTCTTCATGGTCATCTTGATTTTGGTCTTGAGAATCATGAACCTCGATGCTTTTGCCTTTGTCCTCCTTGATTTGCGTTTCTTCCATTCCTTTGTTAATAGCTAGATCATCATTATTTGGAATCTTGGAAGAGAAAGGGTTAGTCTCATCAAAAGTTATATGAATGGATTCAACTAATGTTATAGTTCTCTTGTTATAGACTCTATAAGCTTTACTATTTGTTGCATACCCAAGAAAAATTCTTTCATTAGATTTTGATTCAAAATTTTTCAAATTATTTTTGTCATTTAAAATAAAGCATTTACATCTAAAAATATAAAAATAAGAAATATTGGGCTTTCTACCATTCCATAGTTCATAAGGAGTTTTTTTTAAATGATGTCTCATGAAAACTCGGTTCATTATATAGCATGCACTATTTACTGCCTCGACCCAAAAATTTTTAGGAATTTTATATTCATTTAGCATGGTTCGAGCCATTTCCTGTAATGATCTATTTTTTCTTTCAACAATCCCATTTTGTTGAGAAGTTCGAGGAGCTAAAAATTTGTGAGAAATTCTATTTTGATCACAAAAATCTTTAACATCTTTATTTTAAAATTCTCATCTTCTATCACTACGAATGTGTAGATTATAATAGCTCTTTTCATTTTAAATTTTTCTATAAAGTTTGGCGAATACATGACATACTTCATCTTTTGAAGTAAGAAATAATACCCAAGTATACCTTGAAAAATTATCAACTATAACAAGCTATATACTTTTTCTCCAAGACTTTGGTGTTTCATAGGACCAAATAAATCAAGATGAAGTAATTGTAGTGGCCTATTTGTAGAAATTTTTTTTAAAAAAAAACTTGTTTTGGCCTGTTTACCAAATTGGCAAGTATAGCAAACTTTTTCTTTGATAAATTTGATTTTAGGCAAGCCTTTGACCAAATCTTTCTTGACAAGTTTGAATAGGAGATCCATGCTAGCATAACCTAACCTCCTATACCATAACCAGCTAGTTTCATTTATGACAGAAAAACATTTAACATTTTGAAAATTTAAATTTTCAAAATTAATGGTGTAAACATTTTCAGATCATTTTGCAACAATAAAACTTTATAATTTTCTTTGTTTTCAACAACACAAGTGTCGTGCAAAAATTGTACACTATAACTTTTATCACATAGTTGACTTATACGAAGAAGATTATGTTTAAGTCCATCAACAAGAAGTACATTATCAATGAATAGGAAAGATTCCTTATCAACCTTACATACACCAATGATTTTACCTTTTCCATTGTCTCTAAAAGTTACATAACCTCCATCCTTAGGTGTTAAGCTTGAGAATTTGGATTTGTCGCCCGTCATGTCCTGAGCATCCACTATCCAAGTAGCATTTTTCTTTTGAGGTGGAGGATCTCAAGTACACCTACAAAATAATTTAAGTGATTTTCTTTGGTACCGAAATCTTTTTGGGTCCTATATGATTAGTTGTGAGACCCTGACCCAGTTTATTTTGAGAATAATTTAAGTGTTGACAGAGTTTGAGTTAACCTTTGATCTCGGTATGTTGGGATTTTATTTCTTCGGAATAAAACAGTATGTGCGTATGAGTTTTACGCCTGCTCGGGTTCAAAAGAGGTTTGTTTGGCAAGTGTTTAGGCTATAAAACCTGTTCTGTAGCATAAAACAATTTTAAAAAATTCTAGAGAGGATTTCAGTCAACTGAAGGGGTGAGTTCAGTCGGCTGAGTGGGGTTTTTGGTGGTTCAGTCAACTGACGAGGAGGATCCAGTCGACTGAGCTTCAAGCGGTGGGATTTTTTAGACTTTCCAGAAGGTTTTTAGTCGACTGACCTGTGATATTTTGGGCGTGGCTTATAAATATCAGTGTTTGGAGATAATTTGAGATATTTTGGAATTTCATCTCAGAGCTGGTTTTCTCTCTGCCTTCTCTCTAGATTTTGATGGGCTCGAGGCTCGAGGCTCGATTTTCAGCGATCGAACGTGGATTCTTGGTGTTGGTGCTAGGGGCTTCGTATATATCCGGACAGAATTTTGTTTCGTAGAGGTTCGGTTTTTGAGGCGTCGGGTTTTGACCCAACGAGGTAGGATTCTAGACCCTACTACTGTTTAAGGGAGTTATATGTAATTATATGTGTTTTCACCGGGTAGAAAATACATGAAATGTCATATTTATGTTTAAACCTTGGTTTTTCATGTAAAAAGCATATTTTTTTGGTTTTCTTGGTTTATTACATCGTATGACTTGTGGTTTATTGTTTTCAAAGGGTATTCTTAAAAACGGTGATTTTGTGAAAAAAAAATCTCAACACTTGGTGTTTTGCTGGTTTAGAGCTAACCCTTGGGGTTGAGGCTTGGGTTTGAAACGTTTTGTGAAAACGGGAAAGAACATTTTGAAAATGCTTTTTGTGGATCTCCATGTTGATGGATGTTGGATCCCTTTTTATACATGTTGATGTATAACTGTTTTTATGAAAATATTTTTCATAGTTGTGCTATGGTTCGATTTTTATGAAATGATTATCTAGATGTACCGGAATGACGGGTATTTGGCACGAGTTACCCCCGGTGAAAGTTCAAAAACGTGCGTAGTGTAAGTACCTTTGTTATCCTTCGGGGTAGTTCCCATAAAGAAGGTCGGTTTGGGTGCTCTTTTACCTCGGGTTGTCGCCCGTAAAGTTAGCTTTTACGTCGTGGTGCTCCGTATAGAACTTGTCATTACCTAGCAGGTCTTGAGTGATGCTGGAACTAGGTAATGGGCAGGAGTCTATAGTTGTTACCTCTATCCCCTTGTGATGGAGTCGGTACATAAGATTCATTTTACTTTATCCTCGGCTGCTTGTTCCGAGTGGATTATATTTTATCTTTTCTCCTCGGTGGTGTAGCCCGAGTGGAGCTTACTGTTTTTTTTTCCTCAGTTGTGTGTGTTCCGAGTGAAAAATATCTTTTATCTTTCCTCGGTGTGTGATCCAAGTGGAAAAATGACGTTTTGCTTACTGTTTTCCTTCAACTGTAAAATGTGGTTTTGCATTGTTTAAATGCTTGGTTGTGAAGGGAAAACTGTTCTGGGAGTCTGATGGGAAAACTTAGGATTTTATGATGTAAAACATTTTGGCTCTGTGGTTGAGTTAGTTCCCACTATATGATGTGCATAGTTTTGAGGAAAGAAATATGGGATTTTATGAAGTAAAACCAATTTGAGGCTTGTGTTGGGCAGATGGAAAATTCGTGATTTTGGGTTGGAAAAACCTTTTTGGCTCTTATGGTTGAGCCTGTATGCTTGTGATTGCATATCCTTCTTTACAGCTTTATGTAGTTTGTTTCGATTGAGCTTCGGCTCATGGTGTGGGATTTTGATATAAAACCTTTTTCAGGTAAGCGTGGTCCTGTAGGTTGACCTGGTGATGCCCAGAGGAGGCTGATGATAAGATCCTGTTATCTTGTCTTTGTTAGGTAGTTTATACATTTTTGCATATGTTTCATGTTTTGAGATAACATGTTGTAAAGCGTATACTATGATTATAGATGTATGCATGTTTTAATACTTTCGAGAGAACTTTGGGTTGGTTGTTATTTTTCGTAGTTTCATACTACCATTTTCATTGTTGGGATCAACGGTTTACAAACGGAATTTTCAAATGATTTTTGCTTCACACAAACCTTTGTGCTTCGAGGTAGATTTTGGAACGGCCTAAGCTTCTTTTAAAACGAAAAGAATTTCTTATCCAAAACTCGTATTTTGTTTTTAAAGGCTTAGCTGGTGGGGCTGTAACTGTAATCTTTTGGCTACTCTTTTAAATCAATAAACCCTCAGCAGTACGTTTTTACAAAGGTTTTGGCCTTGTTTGGTCTTCTGGTTTTTAAATCTCTTTTGTTTCGGCAGTTTGCTGGTTGTTCTGTGGCTTTTCGCGTGACCTGGAGTTTGGGTCGTGACTTTAGTGACCTTAACTCTCCAAACTATTTTTGAGACACCATTATTTTCATTTTAATGGGCAAACAAACTTAATGTGTCCCTTTTTCTTGCATTAAAAACAAGTTACATTTTCATAGATGTTACTTGAAGATGAGTTTGAAAAAGTCTTGGATTATTTTACAAAATAACTTTTAGATATTTTTTTGATGTTCACCTCTCTATTGTAACTAATGCCTTCTTTATTTAAAGACATTCTTTGTGCTCCTAAGAGCTTTTCAAAATTTTCCTTTCCATTAGTAAATTTGTAGATAATTCTTGAGTAAACTTATACTTTTTTTTAGTTCACAAGAAACATCATTTTTAATATTTTTACGTTTTAAGTGCTTAAGTTTTTTTCTTAAAATGTCATTTTCTTTTTCCAATATAGAAAACCCATTTTCAGAAATTTTAGTTAATTTGTCAAATTTAATTTTTAAAATGAGTTTCTCTTTTTCTAAAGACTCAACTAGCAAATTATGATCTTTAGATAGGTTTTCTTTTTCAGTCTTAACATTTTCATTCAAGGTTTTTAAATCCTCAAATTTTTTAGAAAAATTTTCATTTTCCCTTTTCAACTTTATATTTTTCCTTTTCAATTTTAAAAGACTTTTATGTGAGTTATATAATTCATTCTTGAGTTATTCATATGATGGCATAGAGTAAGTACTAGATTCATTGCAGGATTCAAGTGAGTTAGAATGAGAATTTACCTTTTTGTCCATACTGGCCATCATGCAGAAATTGACCATTTTGTCATCACTTGAGCTATCACCTGACTCATTTGAATCCGAGTCATCCCATGTTGTCACTTTCATGGCCTTCTTTTTCTTCTTTGGGTCATTTTTGAGTAGAGGACATTCTGGCTTGATGTGTCCAGTTTTGTTACAGTTGTAGCAAGTGAGAGGTTCTTTCTTGTAATCTCTTTTGCTTGAATCACCTTTGTTAAATTTCGTGCCATGAAATTTTTTTGAAAACTTTTTGTCTCTTTTAAGTAACTTTTTGAATCTTCTTGTGATAAGAGCCATATCATCATCGTCAAGCTCTTCATCAATGAAACTCTCTTTTGATGCTTTAAGAGCAATGGAATTCTTGATTTTGTTAAGCTCATTAACTCTCTCATTGATTTTGAGTTCGTACGTCAAAAGCAATCCAATGAGCTCATCCAATGTCATTACTTTTAGATTTCTTTCTTCGGAGATAGTTGTAGCCTTAGCTTCCCAAATGAGTGGCATGGCCTTGAGTACTTTCCTTAAAAGTTCATAAGATTGGTAAGTTTTTTCAAGTGCATTAAGAGAATTAATAATACGAGTGAAACATGTATACATGCTAGAAATGGTTTCATCATTTTCCATTTTAAAGCTTTCGTATTCACTAATTAATCTATCAATTCTTGAGTCTTTAATATCTTGTGTGCCTTCATAAGTAATTTTTAGTTTTTTTCATATTTCCTTTGCACTCTTGCAAGTCATAATGCGATTATATTCATTAGCATCTAGAGCGCAATATAGGCCATTCATAGCACTAGAATTTATTTGAAGTAGTTTCATATCACTTTCCATCATTTCTTCTTCTAGCTTGGGAACTTCTTTACCTACAACAGTTTTGGTAGAAATGAAATTACCTTGGACAATCACTTTCAAGATCTCCAATCTATGGTTTCAATAAAAATCATCATTCTTTGTTTCCAAAAAGTGTAGTTAACAGCATAGAGGATTGAATGCCTTATAGAGTGTCACGCCCCAAACTCCGAACCACGTGAAACACCCAAAAACAAACAACAACAATACCCAGCCCGAGAATACACTTTCAAAATAAATATACATGCATTGTATATAAATGCCAAACGGCATACATTACAAGGGTCAAATGCCGAGAAACATGTATTAAGCATACATGATACAGATAGAAACAAAAAGGAAGATTATAACATTTCCACCTCTCCAGCACCTCCAGATCAACCAGCGTGACCGGTACCTGAAGAAAAACAAATTCCATACCGTGAGCCAAAGCTCAACAGAAACTAGGCAGGCATAGTGTATAAACTAAACATTCTAGGAAAATCGAAGTGCAGTTTTAGACTCTCTTTCAAGCCTTAAAAATGATTTCACATGTAAGGAAAAGCGAGGATACAAACCATGTTTTGACTCACTCACGGGAGCCTTGAAAACAGTTGAAAAAGAGGTTTTTAGATCACGATTCACACGACTCTTAAAAATAATTTAAAAACTGGTCTATCCGTCCCACAATGCAATTCATACAATCTATGTACCTTCTTAAATTTTCACAGTTGGTGGCAGCCCCCGTCAATACAACGCACACAACCCGTGCAACACACACAACGCACGCAACCCGTGCAACACATATCTTCACGGACTTTCACCGTAGCACCACAGCCCTCGTCAATGTACCTTTACGGACTGAAATCGAAGGACCTCAGCCCTACCATACACCTTTACGGACTATCACCGAAGGACCGCAGCCCTAACCTTTACGGACTTTAACCGAAGGACCTCAGCCCTAACCTTTACGGACTTTCACAGAGGGACCGCAGCCCTATCGAATGCACCGTCAGCCTGAGCTAACATTTACTGAATCACATGTTCATCTTTCTCATTCCATATACCCATGCATAACCTAATCAGGATTTAAATGCATAAAATCACATACTGTCATTACGTTACACAAACCATGTCACATGTTACACGTGCGACTCACACAACACCTGCAACTCATGCAATATGCATCACATGCATCCATTCCTCATATTCCACATAGCCATGCCTACAAAACTTCTAAGTTTTAAAGCATGCAATTACAGTACACGTAACGATACCAAAACTATGTAATCCACTTACATAATCCATGCATAATAAGCCACAGTTATAAATGCATAAAACCAACTACAAACGTACATAGCCACATAACCTCAAACCGTGACATCACCCGTCACAAAACCCGACACAACATCATATGCCACACACCCATCATTCGATATCCAAACGATCCATCCACAAATCGGGACCCGTCCACACATAGGGACAACCAACACCTAATCCGGAGATCAATACCTGAACCTCCCTCAGACCGATTCTTACCAGAACCCAACCTTAAAATCGAACCAGGAACCTACACGTCCCAAACATAACCAGCACGCACACAACCGTGCCACAACTCCCAAAAACTAACCATGCACATCAACCTAAGGACAGCATCTAAACGAAACACCCGAGGCCACAATACGATCCCCAAACCACCACACGATCAACCAAACCCCAAAGGGAATCCACAGGTATTTGAATCAACTAATTCCCATAAATTAACCAATTGAATACCATAGGATGCCAATCGAAAATCAAAACCCAACCACCGAACCACCATCACACTGCCCAGAAGTTCAGTCGACTGACCTAAGCCCCCAGCCGACTAAAAAACACACTGAAAACTCGCAAACGCCAAACTGCCACAGTTCAGTCGACTGACCCTCGAGGTTTAGTCGACTGAACCCCAAAAACATGATCCAGTCGACTGAACGTCACGATTCAGTAGACTGAATAGAGGCGAGAACAGTTTTTGAACATTGTTTCAGCCTCCAAAACCTCGATTCAAAGCCTATAAACCCCGATCTAACACCCTCGAACATCCACATGCCCAAGCCAAACACCAAACCCTCGAAAGAAACTCTCAAAACATGATTTCATCCACCGAAATCGACTAACAACCGTTTTTTAACCCCAAAACCCAACTTACAAAAAATCTGATGTACAGCTATCTGACCGGTAAAAATACACCCAATTACACGTAGCACCCTTATAAAACATACAGGTCTAGAATCCTACCTCGGTGAGTTCAAAACTCGACATCTTGATTCACGTGCAAAATCGAGTTTCATCAGAATAAAATTCTAGCAGATGGTTACGTAACCCACCATGCCAATAACAAAAATCGGCTATTGGATCATTAAAAATCGAACCTCAGGCCCCCGAGAACATAATGACAAGGCAGAGAGAAAATAGGAAGCTTGTTGGAGAAGTTTTGAAAATTATCTTTATGAAAATATCTAACTCCAGATATTTATAGGCCTCCAAAATATCTTTTTTTGAAATTTTTTAAAATTCACACCACAACAGCCCACGGCCTCGGGAACCTACCCCGCATGCATATCTAAGCCTGATCAAGCATCAAAAGCAATAAAAACATGCTCAAACGAAAATACGTAACGCACGTCTGAAAACGCCAAAAAAAAAAACGGGTCAGGGTCTCACATAGAGAATTGACCCTCTCCAAAAGTGGGTACACTGATGCTGGCCATAGATCTTTTCTACAAAAACTTGTTAAGAAAAATGTGACCTGCTCTTATACCAATTGATAGTGTAGGTGCAATCCCAAGATGGGGTAAATTGGATATTTAAAAAATTTCTTAATTAAAGATTCAAATATAGATTTAAAGTATGGATGATGCAAATGTGAGCAACAATATATCAACAATAAAAATGAAGAATAAAGAGAGTTAGAGATAGGACACCATGATTGTTACAAGGTTCGGCGCACCGGCCTACATCCTTGCCTCAAGCCAACCGCTATGAGGATTTTCACTAAATACTTCTTTAATAGGCGGAGCAGCCTCTCTCCTTAGTCTAGGCGGAGTAACCTCTCTTGAGAATATTCTCTTCTTAAGTACAAATACTTCTTGTAGGCAAAGCAGTCTCTCTTGAGAATATCCCCTTCTCAAGTTATACCAATCCTTATAAGCAGATTAACCTCTCTTAAGAAATTCTCTTCTCAAGTACAACAAGATGAAATAGAATTTGTACAAGAATGTGCTCCTTCAACGAGCAAATAAGTACAACACTTCAGCACACTAATTCACCTCTCAACAATATAAGAGATTTTTGAAGTACGAAATGAAAGGACAAGAGAGAATAGATAACAAGGCTTGTTGGTGCCTTTGACATCAAGAGCTATATTTATAGGCCAAAAATATGTACTAGCCGTTGGGCTAAATAAAAAAATTTTAAACTAGCTGTTTGAGTCAAAATTCAAAATTTTGCTGGCTCAATCAACTAACTTGGGGTGTTCAGTCGACTGAATGTGCCAAACCGAAATTCAGTCGATTGACCTTGGTGGTCCAGTTGACTGGATTGCTTTAAACCCTATTTTTGGTTTGGCAGTCCAGCTTCAGTCGACTGAACTTTAAAAGTTTAGTACTTCTTATTTTGAAAATGTTTTTGTACACTTCTTTGTTTTGGAAAATGATTTTCATAAGCTTTTAGGATTCCTATGACCATCAAGAGATATGATCATGAGATTTGTGAACTTACATAGATCCTAACTTTGATACAATTGAAAATTTAAACTAATTCTTCAATTCTTCGTCTTTATGCATT
>JAULJZ010051680.1:0-13995 GCA_032270985.1 Heliamphora pulchella
ACATTAATTCTAGTTTATGAAAATCAACTCAAATCAAAGTAAAGCACTTAAGATAGTCTAAATCCTACCTCTTGAAGCCAAACATCTTGGAGTTTCGTTCAAGATCACAAACCCTAGGTTCAGCCAGTTGGGTTGAGACTTCATGAAGCTTTGAATTGGTAGCCTATTCCTCAATTTTTTTCTCTAGTGACCTTCGAATTAGCGTCCCAATTCACCAATTGCTGAAAACAAACTCACCTCTGAGCTCACCATCAATGGCGACATAGAAACAGTACTGAGAAGGAATGGTGTTCGGCCAATTTGCTGCAGAGCCTCCATCAAGCTTCTGTTTGTGCATTAAACTCCTCAAAGAGTACCTCCATCTCCAACTTTCGCCCTAGAAACCCACACCCTAGGTTTCGGTCACCACCGCCGCGAGCTTTGCCAGTCTCCGCCAGTCACACCACCGACCGATTCCACTACGATGCTGAGCTACTACCTTGCCGCCGGTGTCTTTCCCCAACATCTCTCTCTCTCTCGGCGAACTGAAGCCGAAGAATGCGTCTACAAAAAGGGGGGGGGGGTATTTGGGGTTTATTTTATTTTACACTTGTTAATTCTCTCGGGACTTCTAGTGATTTCTTCCTCTAATGTCTCCCTTTTTTTGTTGTATTTGGTTGTACAAGCAAAACTTAACTATATATATATACATGTATAAATATTATGAAGCTCACAATATTTAAAATTTTGGTATCTGGATTGCCTCAAAATAAATCAGACGGATCAGATCATCACATTATATGTTGGTTTACTAGGCAGATAGTCTAGGACCTTTGGGGTACACATACTCAGATTTCCAGTCTGATAGGGATTCTCGTAAGTCTACCTCAGGATATGTGTTTATCTTAGGAGGTTGAGCTATAAGTTGAAGAAGTATCAAGCAATCCTGCATTGTTGATTTCACCATGGAGGCCGAGTATGTGGTAGCTTTTGAAGCAGCTAAGGAGGCCATTTGACTCAGGAACTTCTTATTGGATCTAGATGTGGTACCTTCAGTTTAGTTGGCTATTACACTTTACTGTGACAATAGCGGAGCGGATGCAAACTCGAAGGAGACAAGGGTCTATAAGAAAGGCAAGCACATTGAGCGTAAGTATCACTTAATACGAGAAATTATATAGAGATGTGATGTTGCTGTGACCAATATTGCATTACGAAACAACCTTGCAGATCCTTTTACAAAGAGCTTACCGGTTAAGGCTTTTGATAGTTATGTAGAGGGTATGGGAGTCAGATGTATGACAGTATATTTTTGAGTATAAGTGGGAGATTGTTAGAGTTGGTATACTGAAAATAATATTTTTAGTATTTAATTTTATTTTTTAATAAAATTAATTTTTCATTTTATGAGAATCTTTATGAGTAATGTATGTGTATTATTTTTTTAATATTATGCATAGATGTCCGATATTCTGTATAGTATTTAATCTAGTGTGTAGAGTATGGCTTGCACATAGAAGATCAGATTTTAGGATTTTGCAAAATATAAGTTTTATGTTCACAGTTTAGATAGAAATGGACATATCATCAGTATGACTATAGCACACAGTTTTAGTAGGTCTGTCTTGATTACGAGAAATAGATAATAGTGTCGTCTATTATTCTAACTCTCTGTGCTAGTATACTTTGTGTGTATTAAACATGACATTTGGGGTAATAATTAATTCTACATTGACTATATAAATTAATTCACACTCTAAGGTTATTATGAATATTGCTCATCCTCTTAATCCTAAATTAATTATTGATTTGCGTATATTTAATATTCGTTGTTTTGATTCATTAGATGGCGCGATCTTATATGGGTCTATATTTCCGGTGAGTTGGGTAGCAGCATTATTTATATGCAAATATTAATTATTGACAGAATCCACGTTCCGAAAGATCAGAATTGACGATACCCCCTTAAGGAAGCTTGTAAGTTTTGACCAGGCCAAACCCTGTAGGTGAATTTAATTATCCAGCGATCAAACAAGTTAAGCGGAATGGCATAAAGAATATTAAGATGCCGATTAAATTAAATTTAATTGGTGGGTATCGAAAATCTTACCGTGGGGAGAAATGGTAAGCATTTAATAAAAGGAGCTCAATGTTATATGATCTTGAGATTTTGGGTCTGAGTACAATTATAGTTCTTTAGTGGTATTAACTGTAATTCAGTGTTTTATGAAAATTATAAAAATCACTGCTAGTTTTTCATAATTACAGATACCGCTATGAGATTTACTTAATTGCAGAAACCGTCGATACGTGTCTGTGTTCCACTGGAAGTCTAACTCATAATTACTCCCTAGGTCCCTGCTGTAGCCCTATATATGTGCGGGTAGGCTGAACCAATTTCATAACTTGTCTTCTAAGACTAAATCTGTCCTGGTTCTGCCAGTACGAGTTCTCGGAGGATTATAGCCCACACTATATCTAGGAATCGCATAAGGGAATAGAGTAGAAGATATGACTAGACCTTCAACTCAAATTCAAATCATAATTGAAGATTCAACCGGTAAAAAGGTATTCTTCTAAATCAACTTCGGATGTACGAGTTTTATTTTGATCGTTTGTCATCAAAAGTTTTTATCTAGAGCCCGTTTTGGCGTTTGTTCGTCCAATTAATTTTTTCAGATAATCGTTTGCAAAAACAAAGATATTGGCTGTTTTGCCTCCATCAAAGTCGACTAAGGTATGGTTCAGGTGGCTGAAATTGTTTTGCTAAAATGAGAAACTAGATTTTAAGCAGTCCAGTCGACTGACCAAGAAGTCCAGTCGACTGTCTAGTGGTCCAATCGACTGAGTTGAGGATCTAGTTGACTGATTGAGCTAAAATTCAAATTTTTGGCTGAAACGGCTAGTTTGACACTTCCATACGTACCCTAATGGGTAGTCCCGAATTGAGGCCTATAAATAGAGCCTTTGAGCTCTTGTTTTACTCACTACAAGTCTCTCAAACATTCTCTCTCATACTCTCTCTATTTGTACTTAATCTCTTAAGTTTTTCAATCAATATTTTTTAGAGAAAAGGGTTTTGATGTCTCATAGAGCTTCATAGATATATTCTTTGAGAAGTGAGTTAGTCTGTTCGTTTCTTGTATTCATCTGCTCATTGTAGGAGCATTTCTTTGTACACTTTCTTGTTCTTCTATTACACTTGAGAAGGGTGTTTCTCAAAAGAGGTTAATTTGCCCATAAGGATTAAAATACTTGAGAAAGGGATATTCTCAAGAGAGGCTACTCCGCCTAGACTAAGGAGAGAGGCTGCTCTGCCTACTAAAGGAGTAATAGTGAGAAATTCTCATAGCGGTTGGCTAGAGGCAAGGACGTAGGCCGCTGGGTCGAATCTTGTAAAAATCTTAGTGTCGTATTTCTAACTTGCTTTACTTTTCATTTTTATATTATTGTTTATTGTTGCATCACACAAAATCTATACTTGAATCATTCATCCATACTTGTGTTTTAAATTTCAAACAAGAAGGTTTTGAATCTCGTGATTTTATTTTTACAAACAGAAGGTTTTGTGAATTAAAATCTATACTTGCGCTTAAATCTTCTAACTAAAAATTTTGAACCTTGTTTATAAGTAAATCAAAATAGACTTACGCTTTAATCTTCAAACAAAAAGTTTTTATAAGTGAATTAGAATTTTTACTTGTATTTTAATATTTAAACAAAATTTTAAAATATCCAATTCACCCCTTTTCTTGGGATTGCACATATAATATAAGATAAGAGTCTTTATAATCAGGAGTTAATACTGTCCAGTTAAAGAATTATAGGTTGGATGGTACGTACGTGAAGGAAATATATGACGAGGTTGTGATTGGATTCATATGGGTAAGCATATACCTGGGGAGTGTTTAGTCTGTGTGGTAAGTTTAGCCCTAGTGACTCATTAGGTTCAAGTGGCGGTATTAATCTTAATGGTCGTAAGGCTAGAGTAGTCCAACACAAGGTGGTGATGTGATCTCGAGTTTGTAGTCGTTAGTCGATCGGGAAGTAGTCTTCGACATACGTTTAAATGTGACAATGAGATGGTTTTTTGTAGAGTGACAGTTTTTCTAGACAGAAGTGGAGAATGTTGGAAATTAGTTTCGGTGGTGGGCTAGTTTAGAGACATATGATCACTTGTGGAAGTTGTACTCAATGTATGTTGTGTTTTGGAGCCAACTTATTCTCAATTATACACTGGGGTCATGATACCATAAATTGAAAGTGCGGGAGTTAGATATATCCAAGACTGTCTTTAGGACTCGTTACGAGCAATATGAATTTGTGGTGATGCCTTTCGGGTTAATAAATGTACCTGATGTGTTTATGAACCTGATGAATCGAGTGTTCAGAAGCTTTCTAAACAAATTTGTAATTGTGTTGATAAACGATATTCGGTTATATTCTCGGAGTGAAGAGGAACAAAGGGAACATTTGAAGATTTTTTGTAGATCCTGAGAAAACACAAGTTGTATGTAAAACTTGGTAAGTGTGAGTTTTAGTTGGACCAGACGATGTTTTTAGGTCATGTTATATTTGGAGAAGAAATTCAAGTAGACCCAATAGAAGTAGAAGCAACAGTTAATGGGAAGAGGCAAACTAACGTGACAGAGATATGGATTTTTTGGGGCTAGCTTGTTATGTGACATGATCCTTGAATATTTAGTAGTAATCAGTTTAAGATGTTAGTAGGACAAAACAACCATTACTCTAAGTTCTAAACATATGGGCCGGCCTTATCCACACCGTTAATAGAGAACAACTCAAGTAATCAAGGACACAATTTTGGAGAATAAGAAGGCTCAATGTTTGTAAATCATCCTCAACCTTCCATACGATGAAGTACGGGGCAAAATTTTGGGGACAAAATTTGTTTGAGGGGGGTAGTTTGTAACAACCCTGCTTGGACCTTAGTATTAGTGATGGATAGTCCATGAGGCCATAGAGTACGGAAGAGATTCAAAACTCTAACTCGAATTGAAAACCCTAAATTCGGCCCAAAAACCCCAAAAAGGTCCAAAACTCAGGCAACAAAATCATAACACCCGAAGAGTCTTCCAACATTCTAAATAAAGTAAATATCATGAAATAATGAATTAAAAATTAAAAATCGTCATAAATAGGGTAAAATGTCCATTCTGCCCCTAAAATAGCAAAAAGTTTTAAAATTTTAAATTTTGACACATAGATACCCTAAATCAAGGATTTAAGTACAATTAAGTAGAAAAAGACAAAATAACATAAAAAATAACAAAAATACCCCTTAGTAGTCGACCACCTTGGGAAGAGTGCTAAAAAGTAGCTTTTTGATTTCTTTTTAGCTAAAAATGATGAGAAATGTATTAAATTAAGTCTTATGATGATCCAATACTTGTTGAATGAGTAATATACATAATAATATAGTATTATAGGTTAACAAAAATAAACAAATCATTATTAAAGTTCATACACACAAAAAAAAGTCAAAAAGTCATATATTGCCAAAATAGCTTAATTTGAGTTAAAAGTTTACATCTTTTTAATCAATTGCCATGAAAACTATGATAATACATGAAAATACTATATGTATCAGAAATATACTAAAATAATAGGTCTCAGTAGACAAAGACTCCAAAAAGATACATCAAATTAATTTTTAAAATATATTTTTTTGCAAAAAAGGGCACGAAAACCAATACAAAATCCCTTGATTGATTTAGAGTCAAGTTTTTATCCCCCCAAACTGAACCCTAGCAGTAATCCCTCCACCAAATCTGATGTATCTCCCTCAAAAGTTGCACCATTTCAACTCAACTCATGTGAACCCATGTGAAGAAAGAAGAAAAGGACTAAAATGAAATGATTCTTGTTCCCTCCTTGTTCCCTAGCCTTCCCCTACATAAACCAAGCCAAACACCCTCCCTCTCCCATTCATATTCATCCATATAGAGAGAGAAAACAAGATTTGAGTATTCTTGAAGTGTTATACAAGTTTGGGGGAGAAAAAGAAGGAGAAAAAGAATAAGGAGCCAAGGAGAATTAAGAGGTGTTTTCCAAAAGCTAAGTCCTCCCATCCTACCATCCTTGAACTCTCAAACAAGTAAGTAAAATCTCTAAACCTTATGTCTAATATCCCTCAAAATAGTCCCCAACACATCCCTTTAAACACTCTAAGAATCGAGAAGCAAAATTAAATCGAAAAGGCGTCGTAGTTGGAAATTTGGGGCTGTTATGTTTATGGGTGATATGAGATGTTGTTGTATGTTGTTATCTATGAGTTTGATGACTTATAAGTGTGCTAGAGCCTTGATATTAATGTCTAAAAGATAGCATGCAAGGAAATCGAACAAAAACTGGACATGACATAAGTAGAAGACTTGGACCCTAAGAGACTTGATTTTTTCAAACATAGATGTTTCTGCCCTAAACTTTGGAATGCCATAACACAATGCAGAAAATTGGTATAAGCATGCTATTTATATCTAGATTTATATTTTTGTGTTATCTTTCATCCAAATTTGGTTTCAACTCATTTTCATAAGTAGAACTCGAGATATTGCAATTTTACCAAAATGTGTCATTTTTTGACTGGTCAACACTACCGACTTGAAAACCCTAGTTTACAGTGAGATTCGAACTTTGGTCAAAACATCAAAGTTGTAGACAACATGTATATCTATCTACCTACCTAAATTGAAAGCAAAATATTGTGTTTTGGTAGGTCAAAACCCCTTTGAAAATCTCTATTGAGTTTCAGCCCTCAAAGGAGACTTCTGTCACATATTTTTATATATCACAAAACGCCTATTTTTAGTGACCTATTCCAAAAGTGGTCTACATGAACATTGTAGCTAACATATTGAAATACTTTTTACCCAGAAATCAGACCTTAATGTCTCGGGATGATACCTCAAAACCGTTTCAAACCCTCTGTCCAAAACTGGCTCTGCTGAATTTTTGCAGCTGACAGAACCTATTTTCTAAAATGGCCAAAAAGTCTAACTTGTTCAAGACAACTAACCTTAGCTCTAAACATGAAACTTGTAGAGGACTTGTTGAACTCGAACATACTCAAAAATGGGCTCATTTGGACTTAATATGATACCCCAAAGCCGAGACCAACATAAGTATATTTTTTGTAAAATCTTGAGAAAAGTGTTGAACCGTTTTTGCTTAGGATGTTTTGTTCACTCTTTTGCCTTAGGTTTTGGTCTTGGTATTAAACATGAAAGTTGTTGGAAATAATTTTATCTAAATGGTGTTTAAAAATCTTAACTTGATTCCAAGTCTAGATACTCCAAAACCTTATCACCCTTTTGATTTAATACTTTATTTTTTGCCTTAAAAGTTACTAAGCGTGATATGAGTACCCTTCGCTATGAGATCCGTGTCTTTGTATGATGATTGATTTGAATTAGTTAATTCATGCTTTTAAGTGAATGTATGATGATTTAGAACTCATGCTACTATGTTTGAATCATATCTTCAGAATTATAGCTCGTGTTTCACATACTTGTACCTTATATTTTGCAACTTATACCATGAGTTTTGCCATGCTAGTTGATGCCATGCTATAAATTGTTGCACTTGAGATCGATTGTCACGACCCATTTCTAAGAATGGTGTCTGTGACCGGCCAGTGAGTTAAAAACCCACCCGAGGCCTCATTACATTTTTTTTCCACATATAAAAAAAATCATATTTTATTATTTGTACGAAAGCTATGCCAGAACGTTTACAAAATTTTCCCAGAGCTTACTGGTGCATATGTTAAAAATATTTATATTCGTGATTACAACATAAGAGAGAAAATGTAAGGCAATTAAAAAAAAAAGTAGGAACAAGATGCATCAATTCCAGCTGATTTGTTTTACATGTCACCTGAAATATGATTTTAACATCATTAGCAAAGCTAGTGTGAGTGCACAGATATCTGAGTTATTATTCGTTTTCTATTTTTAAAATGATGTCCGAATAAACAGTCCTACTAGTAATCCGGGGAGCTACCCCGCAGTAGAAAATGATCATTTTCTAATTACCTGGTCGTGACCCACCCCCTTATTACATTACCTCATTGGTATGCTTTATCATCCCCCAGTGGTCAGACGCCGTTTATACTATCATTCTCATCTTCATAACATCATATTTTCATAATCATTTTCAGCAATGGTGCACCTCAAAATCATTATAAAGTGATAATTAAAAACTCAATTAACTCAGATATCAGATGACTCACCTTGACTTTTAGAGTTCAATTAGAAATTTTTAAAATCTGAACACAAATAAAGGAACTAGTCTTAGCATGATTATTGCAAAATAATAATGTTTCTATATAAAATTCTCATAAAAGTACTTAATTGATTTGAGCCTATGTAATAAGGAAAAAATTTTGGTCCTAAAAAGAAATTTAAGAATTATTGAAAAGATTATTTCTTACCATTTTAAACTCTTATTATTTTTACATAAAAGAGTTGATTTTTAAATAGGGAAACTAAAGCTAATTTAAATATTTACTTTAAGAAAAACATGGTCTAATCCAACAAAACTTCATTAAGAGAAAACTAAAATTCTTTAAGAAAAAGAACAATTTATTTAACTTTTTAAATTTTCTTATTTCAAAAATTAAATTTCTTTTTAACATCTTTTATGCTTAACAAAATTTCTTTTAATATTTATACTATAATGGATTTCCAAAGTATAAGGAACTAACCTAAATAAACTTAGAATAAAATCTTATCATTTTATTATTTTTAACCAAATAACCAATTCCTCTTTTTAATTATTTTTAGATTTCTAATTAACATAAAATAGAAAAAAAAAACCAAATAACTAATTTCCACATAGAGCATATACACACACACACAGTCGAAACACATACACACACAGCATATATATATATATATATATACAGCACACACATATACACAACCCACACAGAGTAATACTCGAAAATTAACATACACACAACATTATTCATGAGGCGATGGTGGGTGATCTATGGTAATGGTATTCGGGTAGTGTTGGCGACATGCAGTGGTCTCGGAGAGAGACATACATTTACAGTATGGAGACAGAGAAAGAATACATATGAGAGAGAGCAGAGAGGGAGAAACAGCAAAGAGAGAGAGAGATACAGCACACAAAGAGAGATATAGTAGAAAGAGGGAGAGACGGCAGAGACCAGGTCGTCCCGACGATGAATGGCGGAGAGGTGTTGGTTGGTGAAGGCTGGTTGATGGGTGAAGGCTAGTCGGTGGGTGAAGGCTGGTGGCCGGAGTGGCGCCAGTAGTGAGTTGTTGGTGGCGGTGGCGTACTGCAGCGTGAGGGGGGGTTCGGCTTCGTGAAGGGGAAGAAGCTTCTCAGCTTTAGTTGGTATAAGATTATATAAAGCTCAGGATATATATATATATATATATATATATATATATATATATATAGATACTCTCTGGAAGAAAACTTAAGAAGCTTCTCTCAACAGAGTTCGTGCGCAAGAACTGTGGCTTTGCCGGGTATATGTCACGTCCCAAAACCCAGGGTCTCGTGAAAAGCCACCAAACACCAGTTTTACAGAAAATAGGTTTTCAAACATTCAAATCCACCTGTTGAAATCAAGGAAAAACCCAAAGTGCATCTCTCATGAACAGTAAACATCCTGTATAACATGCATAAGTATATCGTCTTATGGCGTACAAAACTGCCTTTAGGAATAGGCATACCAAGAGGAAAACTATAAAAGTCTTCCGCCACCACAAGCATCACCAGAGCTACACCTCGTCCACATCATCACCTAAAAATAGTTTTACAAAAAGTCCCACTCGTGAACCGAAACCCAATAGAAACAGACAATGAAGCTGTAAAGCAGGTAATATGTAATCACATGGTGGGAGCGAACTCAACCACAAACCCAAAATGGTTTTCCATCAAAAAATCCACAAGCTTTCCCCTTAGGCCATCACAAGCCTCCCAAATGGTTTTATTATAATAAAACCCTGTTTCCATCCTTAAACCCATGAATTTGCAAATAATGCAAGTAAATCATCATAGTTAAGGAAAAACAGTAATCAAAACATTGTTCTCTCGTGGAATATACCATCGCGGAATAAGAAGAGTAAGATCGTGTGTATCGACTCAATCACCAGAGGATAGAGGTAACAACTATAGACCCCTGTCAAGTATCTAACCCCAGATATCGTGGGATCGCTAAGATATACACAGGTTATATATGGAGCACTATGAACGTAACCACTCAATTTACGGGTTATGACCCCAAGGGAGATGAGCACCCATCCGTCTCAATTTACGGGGACTAACCCAAAGGACCTGAGTACCTACGCTGCGCACGTTTCTAGACTTACACCGAGGGCAACTCATGCCAAATACACGTCATCCCTATACATCTAGATAATCTTCTAAAAATAGAACTGTAGCTCAACTACAAAACCTTTTTCTCCAAAATACATTATACATGAATTTAGATCCATCATTCAACAAGGAGATCACACAAAGTATTTTCAAAATATTTTATCCTATTTTCAACAAGACGTTTCAAAACCTGAGACTCAACCCCAAATGCGAGCTCCAAACCTCTAAAACATAAAATGTTGAAATTTCCATCAAATCCTCCGTTTTTCAACAAAAACTATCGTTTTCAAGAACGCCATTTGAAAATCATAAAATCACATGTCATATGATGTACTAAACCAAGAAAAGCAAAAATATGCTTTTTACCTGAAAAACTAAGGTTTAAACATAGATATGACATTTCATGCATTTTTTATCAATGAAAAAAAGCATACAATTACATATTGTTCCTTAATATAGCAGCAGGTTTAGAATCCTACCTCGTTGGGTCAAAACCCGATGCCTCAAAAATCAGGTCTCGTCGGAACGAGAATGAGACCGGATGAGCGCAAATCTAGCAACGTGAATAGCAGGGATCCACAAGTTGATCGTCAAAAACTAGGCTCGGGCGGGTCAAAAATGTAGAGAGAAGGCAGAGGAAATGAAGAAAGCTTTTCTCCAAACATTCCAGGGGCTGGAATACATATAGGCACGCCAAAAACACTGTTCAGTCAACTGAAGAGAGCACTTCAGTCAACTGAAGTGCCTCGAGAAACACAAACCGCCACAGTTCACTCGACTGAACCCCTTGGTTTAGTCAACCGAACTCAACAAAAGCTGTTCAGTCGACCGAACATAGCTGTCCAGTCGACCGAACCTCAAGGTTTTCAACCTACTATTTTGTCTCGATTTTGGTGTTCTAAGGCCAACCGAAACAAGCCTAAATAAGGTCCGAGAAAGCTTAAAACACATCTATACATGCTGTTCTACAACCCAAAACATAAACCAAGCATTGATGATATATAACATGAAGGAAAAACACGTCAACATTTATATATATCAAAATTAACAAGGTTCGGGGTCTCACAACTCTCCCCCTCTTAAGAAATTTTACCCCAAAATTCTCTACAAGGTCACGAGGTAAATAGATCTGGATATCTAACACGCATCCCAGACTCAAGCTGCCAAGTAACTTCCTCAACCCCGTGATGAAGCCACTGAACCTTGACATACGCAATCGTTCTCCCTCGCAACGCTTTCTCCTTTGTATCCAGAATCCTCACTGGACGTTCTTCATACGTGACATCCTCACTAACTCGCAACTCAGTCCAATCTAACACATGAGATGGATCTGGCTCATACCTCCGAAGCATAGAAATGTGAAAGACATTGTGTACAGATGCTAACTGAGGTGGCAAAGCCAAGCGGTATGCTACCATCCCAATCCTTTCCAGGATCTTGAACGGTCCAATAAAACGAGGTGACAGCTTCCCGCGACGACCAAACCTCATCAACCCTCTGCGTGGCGAGACCTTTAGAAACACATGATCTCCCACTGTAAACTCTAACGGTCTCCTCCTCTGATCCGTATAACTTTTTTGGTGGCTCTGAGCTGTCACCAGACGCTGACGAACACGACAATCTGCTCCGTCGTCTCCCGTACTAAGTCGGGTCCCAAAACAGCGGTCTCTCCCACCTCTGTCCAACATACCGGTGATCTACACAGTCTACAATACAAAGCCTCATACGGTGCCATCTCAATACTAGACTGATAGCTATTGTTGTATGAAAACTCTGCCAATGATAGGTGATCCTCCCAAGAACCCCAAAAATTAAGCACACAGGCTCTCAGCATGTCCTCCAAAATCTGGATGGTCCTCTCAGACTGACCGACAGTCTGAGGATGAAAAGCTGTACTAAAAGTCAAGCTCGTCCCCATTGCCACCTGAAGACTCTGCCAAAAGCATGATGAAAGGCGTGGGTCTCAATCAGAAACGATAGTCACTGGTACTCTGTGTAGTCGGACTATCTCTCGAATGTACAATCTACTCAATCGGTCCACTAGGTCTCTCACTCGAATAGGGAGGAAGTGCGCAGACTTCGTCAACCTGTCCACTATAACCTAAATAGCATCATGCCCCTTCGGCGAGCGTGGAAGTCTTGATATAAAATCCATAGTGACGTTCTCCCACTTCCACTTGGATACATGCAACGACTGTAATAATCCTGCCGGTCTCTGGTGTTCCACCTTTACTTGCTGACAAGTAAAACATCGAGAAACGAATTGGATCACATCCCTCTTCATTCCCGTCCACCAGAATTGTTGGCGTAGATCGTGATACATCTTCATGCCTCCTGGATGCACTGCAAGGCATGAGTGATGAAACTCATGTAGCACCTCAGCACGGCACCACTCTCGCATAAACAGACGTCCTGTAAACCTCAAACCCTGATCTAAACCCACCGTCCATCCTATTGTGTTCTTCCTGCTACCAATGCGGTCCCGTATCATCTGAGCCTCCTGATCCGTCCCCTGAGCCTCTAATACGCGTGCAATCAATGCAGGCTATGAAGCTACATAATATAAAGTCGCACCTCCCCCTGTCTCCCTAAGACACAGATCAAACTCCCCAACAACCCCGAGCATATCCCATTCTCATAGAGCCACAGAAACTAACGAGCCATGAGATTTCCTGCTAAGCGCATCAGCTACGACATTTGCCTTCCCCGGGTGGTACTGCAAATCAAAGTCGTAGTCTCCCAACAGCTCCATCCACCGTTGCTGGCAAAAATTTAGGTCTTTCTGTGAAAACAAGTATTTTAAGCTCTTGTGATCAGAGAAACCTCGAAATGCTCACCATATAGATAATGCCGCCATGTCTTCAAAGCGAAGACTACGGCCGCCAACTCCAGATCATGAGTCGGGTAATTCCTCTCGTGTATCTTCAGCTGTCGCGAGCCGTAGGTTACAACCTTGCCTCCTTGCATCAATACACAGCCTAAACCCTCAAATGATGCGTTGCAGTATACTGTATAACCCAGACCTCGCTCAAGAATAATCAGCACCGGCGCACAGGTCAATCTCCTCTTCAGCTCCTGGAAAGCTGATTCACAGGACTCCCTCCATACAAAACTGATTCCCTTGCGCACAAGGCGCGTCATCGGTGCTGCCAGCCTAGAGAAGTCCTTCACAAACCGTTGATAATAACCTGCCAGACCGAGAAAACTACGTATTTAAAAAACATTTGTCGGTTGCTGCCAATTCGTCACTGCATCGGTCTTTGTCGAGTCACTGATACCCCATCCTTCGACACCACGTGTCCAAAGAATCTCACCTCTGACATCCAGAACTCACACTTCTCAAATTTTGCATACAGACGATGTTCTCTCAGAAGTTGCAAGATGACGTGCAGATGCTCCTCATGCATCTCCCCCGTGGGCAAATAGACCAGAATATCGTCCACGAACACGACCACAAAACTATCTAGGTAGGAGTCGAAAATACGGTTCATCGAACCCATAAATGTAGCTGGAGTGTTCGTCAGACCGAACGACATAACCAGAAACTCGTAGTGACCATAGCGAGTCCGAAAGGTGGTCTTCGCTATGTCCTCGTCCCTAATCCTCAGCTGGTGATATCCTGACCTCAAGTTAATC
>JAULJZ010051691.1:0-13995 GCA_032270985.1 Heliamphora pulchella
AAGAGGTATTCATCTAAATTAACTTTGGTTGCACGGGTTTATTTTTGATTGTTCGACGTCAAAATTTTTATCTAGAGTCCGTTTCGACGTTTGCTTGCCCAGTTAATTTTTACCGATAATTGTTTTTTAAAAATAATGATATTGGCAGTATTGCCTCCAACAAGTCTAACCCAGGACATGAGTATTGGACTGCGATAAAAAAATATAATCAAGTACCTAAAAAGAACTATGGATTATATGTTGGTTTATCAGGTAGACAGTCTAGTACCTTTGTAGCACACAAACTCAGATTTCCAGTCAAACGTAGAGTTTATATCTGGAGACAACCTTGCAAATCCTTTACAAAGAGCTTACCTGCTAAGACTTTTGATAGTCATGTAGAGGGCATAGGAGTCAGATGTATAGCAGCATAGTTTTGAGTATAAGTGGGAGATTGTTCGGGTTGGTATACTAAAAATCATGTTATTAGTATTTAATTTTATTTCAATAAAATTAATTTTCTATTTTATGAGAATTTTTATGAGTAATGTATGTATATTATTTCTTTGTTATGCATGGATATCCAATATTCTGTATAATATTTAAACTGGTATGTAGAGTACGACTTACACATAAAAGATCAAGTTTTAGGTTATTACAGAATATAAGTTTTATGTCCACAATTTAGATGGAAATGGATATACCATCGGTATGACTGTAACACAGAGTTTTAGTAGGCCTGTCTTGGTTACGGGGAGCAGATAATAGTGTCGTCTATTGTTCCAACCCTCTTTGCTAGTACACTTTGTCTGTATTGAACGAGACATTTGGGATAATTAATTTTATACTGACTATATAAATTAATTCACACCCCAATGTTTTATGAATAATGCTTATTCTCTTAATCCTGAAATAATTATTAATTTGCATATATTTAATATTCGTTGTTTTATTTCATTAAAAAGTGCAATCTTATATGAGTCTATATTTTCGGTGAGTTGGATAACGGTATTATTTATTTGGAAAATATTAATTATTGACGGAATTCACATCCCAAAAGATCGGGATTGATGATACTCTCTTAAAGAAGCTTATAAGTTTTGATCGGGCCAAACCCTGCAGGTGAATTTGATTATCCGACGATTAAATAAGTTAAGTAGAAGGGCTTAAGGAATACCAAGATACCGATTAAATTAAATTGTCAGTAATTAAATTTAATTGGCGGATAATGAGAATTTTAATGTGGGAAGAAATGGTAAGTATTTAATAATAAGAGCTCAATGCTAGATGGTCTTGAGATTATGGGTCAGAGTGCAATTATAGTTCCTTAGTGATATGAACTGTAGTTTAGTATTTTATGAAAATTACAAAAACTGCTGTTAGTTTTCCATAATTGCAGATACCGCTATGAGATTTTCTTAATTGCGAAAATCGCTGATATGTGTATGTGTTCCACTGGATGTCTTACTTATAATTACTCCCCAGATCCCTGCTATAGCCATATAAATATGCGGGTAGACTGAACCAGTTTCATAACTTGTCTTCTAAGACTAAAGTTGTTCCAGTTCTACCGGTACGCATTCTTGGTAGATTGCACCCCACTCTACATTCAAGAATCGCATAAGGAAATATAATAGAAGATCTGACAGGAGCTTTAACTCGAATTCAAATCGTAGTTGAAGATTCGACAGGTAAAAAGGTATTTTTTTAAATTAATTTCGAATGTACGAGTTTTATTTTGATCGTTCGTTATCAAAAGTTTTATTTGGATTCCGTTTTGGCGTTTATCCGTCCAGTAAATTTTTTTTCGTTAATCGTTTATAAAAACAAAGATCTTGGTAGTCTTTCCTTCAACAGATCCTGCATACCCAATCCCCTAAAAAACATCCCCACATCCTGCTGAAGACGTTAAACTTAGCTTTTCTGGGAGAAAGTCAAGTATCGTTAGTTATTTTAGGTTAAAAGGGGGGACAAAGAAAGAAGAGAAGAAGAAAACCAAAAAAGGAAACATGGAAGCATCATTTGAACAGTCAAAAATTAGCATTAGGTAAGGAATGTACAAAACAAGAAGAAAAGGGCAAGAGTGAGCAGTATTTGAGCATTAACCTGTTCTAGGACATTCTATAAACTTAATCTTAGATCGAATATGCATTGTCCAAACCTAATGTTACAACCCAAATAAAAGCCCTATTTGATCCGATGAGTGATATGGTTTGACGCCTGAAAAATAATTGATGAGAAATGACAAATGAAGCATTCTTCACATGTTCTCAACAATTTGCATTCCAACCACAAGATTGAGAGTCCTAACCTTTTTTTGATCATGATGTTGTTCGAGTCTTAAGTATGTGGATTATTTTGTCTTGTTTTAAGAAATTTCTATGGCATACAAATGAGCGCACCGATATATTAAGCCTATTTAAGAGTATTCAATTGTGAGTGAATACCGAGTAAGAATCGAAGATGAGGCGTAGTTTTGATAGAGCTTCAGACTACGATTATTCAGAAGCATCAAACCAAAGTGAGTAACTGAGATTTCACGCACGCTATGTACAGGTCTGTGGATAGTTGTTTTTGGAGTTGGAAGTAACCGTACATATGCACATTAATTGTCAGGGGTAGGAAGCTCATAGTTTTAGCATGAACTTTCAAAATAAATGTGAGGTGTAATAAGTTTTTCTTTTCTTTAGCTTTGCTCAAGGACTAGCAAATTGTAAGTTGGGGTTGTGATTGGTGCTTAAATGAGTCGTTCAAATCCTATAATTTACACGGGAAATTCCTTGATTTTGTGTTAAATAATTTGTTGCTACAATTGTTTTAGCTAGTTCTAGCATCTGAGGCGAGAAGCTAGAAAAGTGGGCCAAAAAGCAGGAGAAAAGAGAAAAATACATTCTGGTTAATTTCGTCCAAATGGATGTCTGAACGGTTGAAGATAGATGGAATCAAGTCCGGACGAGGGTTCAGACGATTTTGTCCAGAGACATTTCCCCATTCGAACAGTTCGCGAGGATTAGTTGCACGAAATTTAAAACCCAAGGTGTGGAAGGCACTATAAAATGGAGGCCTCAACTTAGAAAATGATATACGGATATTAAGAGACAAAAAAAGGGTGTGGAAGATGACAACTTTAGCAAGGACAACGAGGAAGACGACGAGGACGGTGACCGGAATTTGTTTCTTCTTCAACTTCAATAAGTTAGACCCGCAACATGAGTGTCTAGGTTCCTTGATCCTAGGGTTTGATAAAACCCTAGCCGGGTATTTCAATTCTAGTTAGGATTTTAGTTTCTTTCAATAATGGATTCAACTAGTATGATTATTTAAGAAGTTGAGTTTGATCAACGAGTTTTATTGTTGTATTCAGTCCACCCTTCAACTTTCTATGATTGTGATTACGATATTATACAAACAGTATTTATTGTCGTTTTTAATTCCAAACATTAGATAGGTTATTCTATGATCAGTCAGATCATGCCAAGTTTACAACGGATGATCTGTGCCGAGTTTTCAATTAAATATTTTTCTTGACAACTCGATTCAGACTTGTAGCTACAATGAGGTTGGGTTGAATCGTGAGAAAGTTACTAAAATCTAATGGATCTAAATTATTTGGCTATGATGGATTCTAAACCATAAGATACTCTTTCCATATCAATCACTTTCTTTAATTTTAGTTTATTATTTAGCATTCGCATTTAGCGAATTAATACACCACACACTTTTGATTAATAATTGGATCAAATAATTTAATTGCACGTAATTGTGATTTTGCCTATTTGTCCTTGTGAAATGATACTTGGTTTTAATTACTATTCTACTAAATAGTAGTTTTTATTTGAGATATAAATATTTATTTTTGGTGCACTAACGGGAGACATCATCTAACAGTTATAAAAAGTATATATTTTCAAAGAAGGTGAAACAAAATGTTGAACCTTTTGTAAAAAAAAAAATTGAAATTACAAAAGGAGAAATCATCTTAACACGTTTCGAAAAAGGTCACAATGCAAGTCATTTAAATATACCTCAAAATCAAAAGTGCTCTCTTCGAAATTAGAGTGCTTTGCACCTGAGAAATTCTTTTTTTTTTTGTTAAAGGAAAAAGAATGTTATTGATAAAGCGAGAAATCAGAAGCTCAACGGCCTACAATTCAACAAGTGGTGTTGCATACACCAAGTCGGGAAGGATTCCGTGCATGTAGCTTCGTCATTAAGTGAAAAAGCATACTTGGCTGCATTATGGACAACCCAATTACATACTCTTGGGACGTGCATAAAGCAACATAAATTGAAACTATGGGAGAGATTCCAGTAGTCAAAGATTATAGGAGCAATGTCACTGGTCGAGTGGAGGTTTATGTTCTTTAGGTACGGGATGATTCCTAAGGCATCATCTTCAACTTGTATATCCATCATCTTAAAACCTTGGGCATAGAGTGGTGCATGTCGTACTTCCATAACCTCCTCTACTTGTGATTGGGAGGTGAAGATGGCTAGTAATGAAATGACTCTTAAGATAGAGGCCTCGTGATCTCTAAAGCCTAGCCCCATACCAACTTTCCTTGCTTCCTTATTCAAAGTCGCATCGACATTAATCTTGATCAGATTAGAGGGTGGCGGTTTCAACATAGTGTGATTGAGAAGGGGTGGACCTGGTGTTTGAAGAGATTCATTGTGCTTGACCCTTGACATACTAAAATTCGTAGCATTCAAATATCACACATTGCACAATGATTTGGGGTGAGAGGCTCTAACCTGGAAGAACTAAATAATTATGCCATTTCCAAATCTGCAAGCATACATTGGCAGCTAGCTCTAGCCCATGAGATTGTTCCTTATTGACTTTCGCATTGTTATGGAAATCTAGCCACTAACATCCAAATTTTGTTACCTTCTCACTTGTTTATAAATCTTACCGAACGATGATAGTGCCCAAACAATTTTGGCCTTATGTTAACGGAAGATAATGTGCTCAATCGATTTTATTTCTCCTCCACAGTTGGGGCAACGAGGATCCACCTTAATGCCTCTCTAAGAGATATTCACATAGTTTGGTACAATGTTTTGGAGACATTGCCATAGAATTTAATTTTCTGTTTCACCTTGAGGGCCCAAATACTCTTCCAGTAGGAATTCACCTTGATCATTGTGCTTGATTCTCCTCTAGTCTAGACTTTGTCCTTTGAATCATTTCGAATGGATCTAGCTAGGAAATAGGCCACTTGAATAGAAAAGATTCTATTCTTGGTGTAGTGCCAAATTCGGCAATCTGCTTCACTAGTTACACTAATAAGTATGCTTAAAATTATCTCTGAGTCTACTTTGTTGAAGATGCTATCGACAAGTGATGATCTCTACTGATTTCTGATTGGGTCTATTAATTTGCAGACTTTGTTTAGAGATATATTGAATGGTGGAGCAACTGCATTAATTTTATAAGAAAGAGGCCACGAGAGCCATGGGTCCAACCAGATTTGAGTGTTGCTTCCATTCATGATTTGCCATCTCTAACCTTTAGTTAAGATTTCCTTTCCTGCTAATATTCTTTGCCACACCCACGAGGCTGTGTTTCTGATTAGAGCTTCCCAAAAGGATGATGTGGAAAAGTACTTCCCTTTGAAAACTTTCTAGAAAAGAGAGCGTTGTTTTGAGATTAGCTGCCATCATTGGTTTCCTAGCAAGGCCAGATTGAACCCTTTTAGATCCCTAAAGCCTAAGCCTCCATCCCCCTTGCCCTTGCTCAAGCAATCCCATTTCAGCCAATTTATTTTCCAATGACTATCCTTGCTTCTCCACCAGAATCTTGTAATAGCTGAATTTATTTATTTAGGGAGGGCTTGTGGCAACTTGAAGCATGACATAGTGTACGTTGGCAATTAGGAAAAACTTTATAAGAACATCCCTTCTCACTAGATTGACAAGCTTTTCCTTCCAGCTTGAAATTCTGGATAGCATACGGTCTTTGACATAATAGAATCCTTCCTTTTTAGAGTGGCCAATGATGGATGGGAGGCCCAAATATGTACCTCCTCATACTAAATGTGGGATGCCAAAGATCTGCTTAATGGATGCAGTTGATTCAATTGAGGTGTTTGGGTTGAAGAAGATTAATGATTTATCTCATTTTTCATTTTGGCTTGACATCTCCTCATAGACTGTAAGAGCTTCTCGAATGCACTTGCTATTTGAAGAAGAGGTTTTGCAAAAATAACCGAGTCATCAACAAAAAATAGATGAGATATAGAGGGGGATTGTCTTCCAATTCTAATTCCCTTTAAATGTCCTTGTCTTTCAAAGGAGTTTAGGAGATAGTGGAGACCTTCAGCACATAAAATGAAGAGATATGGTGATAATGGGCATCCTTGTCTTAGCCTTCTTCATGGCTTAAAGGTTTTTCCTTTCTCCCTATTGATGAGTTAGGACAATGAGACAGTAGATGAGTTGCTCATAATCCAGTTGATCCAAGTCTAACAAAAACCAAACAGCATCAAGACTTCATTGTGATAACACCACTCGACTCTATCATATGCCTTGGCCATATCTAGCTTGATTTCCATGAGACCCTCCTTCCCTTTTCGGCGCTGTTTGATAAAATGCATTGTCTCATGAGAGATAGGACATTATCAGTAATCTGCCTTCTAGCCACTCCGCTTTGATTTTCACTAACGACTTGGGGGAGGATATATGAAAGACGGTTAGCAAGGACCTTGGATATAATCTTGTAAAGCACTGTGCAAAAACTTTTTGAACGATATTGAGTCACCTTAGTGGGATTTCTTAATTTCGGGATCAATACAAGCAAAGTTTGGTTAATGCTCTTGAGCATTTGAGAGCTGTGGAAGAATGTCTTTACCACTGTAATCAGGTTCGTGCCAACGATGTCCTAATAATTCTTATAGAATTCTGCTGTCATTCTTCCCACCCTTAGAGCTTTATTTATGTTCATGTCGAATAAGGCACGTTTGATTTCATCATCGCTCACAGGCCTCAATAACATATCATTCATGGAGGGAGTCACTCTTCTCGAGATGAGATGCATAGCCGTGGCGTTGATCGAGAAGCTAGAAGAAGCATAGAGTTCTTAAAAGAAGGATTGAAAGGTCTGACGAACCCTTGCCATCTCATTTTCTTAGACGCCTAAATTAGATTCAACACCAGAAATTCGATTTTTGCTCTTCTTTGGAGAGTTACTGCATGAAAGTACTTGTTGCTCTTCTTTGGAGAGTTACTGCATGAAAGTACTTGATGTTCTTATCCCCATGTTTCAGCTATTGCAATCTTGATTTCTATCTCTAGTATTTTGCTTCTCTTGCCACTTATGTCTCAACTGAATTTCAAGATTCTTAATCTCTGCTCTGCTTGCCTCACTATCCTAGTTTTTGAGTAGAGTAATCCAAGACTTTATGCGGTTAATTGCCAACTTGGAGTTTAAGTTCCTTTCTCTCTTCCAATCTAAGAGGGCTGTTCTGCAAATCTATATTTTCTGCTAGAGTTTGAACATACTTGGGCATGAAGAAGATATTTACCACACATTTTTCACTAGTTCTATGTTCCCCTCCTCCTTAGTCCATCTGGATTCAAACCTAAAGGTCTTATATCGCCCGTGTAAGGGCCCAGTTTTAAATTATGAGATTACAAGAGATAAGTCAATAAAGATTAGATTTTTATATTAGGGTTAAGCTAAGATTAAAGACCCTAAAAGGCTAAAACCTAAAACGGAATCCCAGAACCAAAACCCTAATATGAAGAACTGAACTTTTAGCCCAAAGAATTATTAAAGTTACCTCAAATTAATAAAACCAAAAATCCTAAAACCCCTAAAATGAGAACAATTATGGTTAAGTCCAAAAACTAATAAGAAATTGCACAAAAAGACCAAATATGGATACACATTAAATTTTATCCTCACTTTTCAATTTAAAATAAGAAAATAAGAAAATAATAATAATATAAATTAATACAAAAAGAACCCATGGCTGGCCAAGCCATGGAATGCGACAAGTCGTAGATTTTTTTTTTTAGTTGTTCATTTTATGCATATATAACCCATTATAAAATCTCATGTTCCAAATCTCTAGAAAATCTTGCACCCATGTATGTGTATGTATATAAATATATGAATATATAAATTGTAATATAAGTTTCACAAGATTTTAATTAAATCAACCAAAACCTAATACACCAAATCCCGATTAAAAATCTATTTGACACATTTTTATAAAAAGGCTTAAATTGACTGAAGTCTCCCTACATACAGAGTAAGTAATACTATAATAAATATAAATCATGAAAATAGTATACTAATCATGTAATTACTAATCTAATATTATTCCATAGAAAAAATGATTAAAATTATACATTAAGTCAATTTTTGAATGTTTTTTCTTAACAAAGTAGTCTAATTATACCATCATGGACCCTTAAAATACAGAAAAATAGCAAAACCACCATCCAAGCCCATGGTTTGAGCTTGGCCGGCCAAGCCCTCTTCTCCCCCTCGCCTCACTCTCATACTCAAGCCTAGTGTATGGTCTTGTCAACTCCATTTGCATGCATTATCTTTGACTCAAAAGTATGGCACCGCCATACCCCTCCACTACCAAAATTACTATAAATACAACACCATCACCACCAAATTGCTGGCCACCACCACCTATAGTTCCCAAATTCACAATTTTTTGTTTAGTGTTGAGAGGAAGAGAAAGAAGAAAAAGAAGAAGGAAGGTTGGTGCATCAAAGCTAAGTCCATAGTCCTTCCAACCTAAGAAAACTAAATCTCTAAGGTGATAACACTCTTAAAACCCTCTTTCCTTATAACACAATCCTCTCCACCATTCTTAAGGAATTGAAATCAAGATCACAAGTAGAAACTAGTTCAATGTGTAAGAAAACAAAAATTAGGAACTGTTTGAGATTAGTTATTATGTGTGTGTGAATTATGAAAGTGAAACCCATGCTCTTTTATTATTATAAGCTTGCTGGAACTTGTGCATTACATGTTTAATATGATCCATATGAAAGAATGGAAAATCCATGCCATGCAAGAAACATAGAGGATAGGTTAAGTGACTTTTACCTTAGTTCCAAATTTCCAAATTTTTGAAGTCGAATTTGAAGAATTTTTATAAATTTTAGAAAAATCCCATAGCGTCAACCTTTATGTTTGAAGCTAGATTTTTGTGTTAGCTTTCATATGAAATTTATTTAGTGTTATTTAGACGAGTACAGTTTGAATTATTAAACTTCTCCCAAAACGTGACAGTTTTTGACCATCCCTTGTTGCAGGGGCCAAAAACCTAATTTAAAAGTTTGTTCACAAAATGGTTTCTTCACAAACATTGTCGCTAACACATTTTTCTAAATACCCACAACAAATGAGGCATTTTTATTATTGTTTGATATTTCAAACACATCTTTAAAGTTTCTAGACAGATTCTGTTTCACTGGGCAGATTTTGTCATATTTTTTTTGTGAATGTTATTTTACCTATTTTCATTGATTATTCAAAAATGTGTTCTTCATGAAAAAGTTAGAAGACTCTCTAATCTAGATTCTCTCCAAAATGCATAATTAATGGAGTTGATTTGGTCCCCCAAACTAAATTTATACTCACTAATTTCAAATCTAGAAATCAACCAATCTGATTTTAAAAATATTGTTGACCTATATTCTTAGGAAGGCCAAAACTCCACTTTTTCCTTAAGTACTGGATTACGTGCCTTTCATGAAATTTTTAGGGGACATCAAAATCTAACACATATAAAAAAAATAGAAATTTTAGAGCTCATTTGATGCCCCAAACGTATTTTTCCTTAACTGAGTTAAAATCTGGACACTTCAATTTTTGTTTAGGATAGATTTAACCGCTTGCTTTGTGGGACTTAAATCGCTTTAATTTAATGAGAATTCGAGGAAAAGTTCTTCAAGAAAATTGTAGAGGATCTTTGATTTAGCTTGTGTCCAAAAATCAGATCCTATTTTGAGGATTTGGTAACCCAAAAGTATTTTACACTTTCTGTTGTTAAATCTAAAAATTTAGAATAATGCTGAAATTAGTGTAATCTCAGTTTATTAATTTGTCTAATGAAAGATGAGACTTATAATATGCTTAGTGTGAATTACTTGTTGTGCATCATGTATATAATGCCATGAATATAGAATCATGCTTATTATGAACATTCTAATTTTAGTTTATATTATAAGATGGCATGAAATTGGAATGGTGTATTGCATAATCATACAAAGATGCATTAGGTGTTGTAGCCTAGGCATCACATGGTTGTATTTTGACATAAAAATAGTGGATGCAGTGTCTCACCGAGGTCAGTTACCCTTCTTGATGTTAAGAATTAGTATAGTTGGATCACGTACACCTTGAGCCGTGCTTTTCTGCAATCAGTATACGTGTATCGTGCTATGATGATTCGGGAATAGGCGTACGAGAGTGTAGTGGTGCTACATCTTGTATTGTTGGGTGCATCCCTTTGATATCCCTATTTGTTACATCGGATTTTGGATTAACGCTAAGCGAGGGCATTATGAATCTTAAAGTGGGTACTTTAGATTTAGCCTAATTCGACCTGAACCACATGCCATTGTGATTTGAATAAAATAGTTGTGGTATAAAACCCAGCAATGTGGTTATTACTTTATAATGAGGTGCATTGATGGCCTTAGTGTTCAAATTGCCAATAAAATCTTTTCCTTAGATTTTCCCGACGTGGAGTCTGTTTGTTATTCTTTTGGTCGGGTGTCGGGCTGGTCACATGCACTACATGGATCATCATTATACCTGATGAACTTCTAATTTTATGTCTTTAAACTACAACCCTATTATGTAAATATGTGCAATCTTGTTCCGGAATAATGGTTGAAATTAATTGTTACTTGAGTTAGCTTAGTAGGGTTTTCAGAGTTTTCTTCTGAGTTTTGGCTTATGGTGTTGATGCCATAGGCGACAATGAAGATTTTGCTAAACCAGAGTAGTTTCTGGTGGATCAAGATTTTGGGACATCTTAAGAAGATCAAGTTTAAAATTTCTTTTGGATAAGCTTTAGTAGTTGTTTTCTTGTCCCTTTTGTATCGATTTTGAAAACTTTTTCGAGTGAATGTAATTGTAATTTTTGTGGTAATTGTTGATAAAAACATAACACCTATAATGTACTTATTTATATTTTAATTAAAAATTAACCCGCTAGCATAATCTCTATTATTACATGTATGTCTTAACGTTCTCGATATTTGAGATGTTATAGCCTGATCGTTGGGAGCAAGTCCATTATCAATGCATCGTGATAAGATCCCACACAGTGGTAATGAAGTATCGTTGCATTGTGAAAGCCAAGATCAATAAGACCACAATCTTGAACCATTTTTCTCAAATTAGAGAAAGACCAAAATTTTCTGTGAATGCCTCCTTTTTTCTTGTCTAGCCACATAATATTATTGAAATCTCCTCAAATTGCCTATTTCTATATAATACAATGAGAGTAATTGGAGATAAATCGCATTTGTTTCGTTCTAATTTTATCTTCAGAGCTCAAATAGACCCTAATAAACCTTCTGGGGGACTGTGTGTGAGTATCCAGGATTCTAGCATCACTTAAAAAAGGGTAAATTACACTAACCTCCTCTGAGATTTCTGACAAAAACAGATACACCCCTTGTGATTTTTGAAACGTCACTAACCGCATTTACTTTATTTGACAATATATACACACACCCCCTCTATTTTCTTTTCGTTAAAAAAACGTTACCCTATAAAATAATATTAATATTTATAATTAGTAAAATGTCAATTTTACGCTCTACAAACCAACCCATCTTCCCCTCTCTTTTTCACTTTCTCATCAGCGTAATGGAACCTCTTCTGTCCTCTATTTTCTCTCTCTAAGATTGCATTCAAGATTGAACCAATGAAGATGAGAGATTGAGGAAAATTGTCGAAGAAGAAACGCCGTCAGAGATGATGCAGGTTCTTGCGTCTTTCCATTCGAGGAGCGTGTCGTTATTCAAGGGATTTGGTGATCTTACCTAAAAAACTCTTAAATCAAGTCAAGATAGTGGTGACTTGATGCTCTACTGGTAAGAAGATTGATTCATCGGGTTCGGCGGTGGTCGTTCTCGGCCAGCGCATTTTTGGTCACTACTCGCGAGAGTTTTCAATGGCTGTGAAGGAACTAATCCTATTTTCTTTACTGAAATTCATTGGAACAGAGGGTGGACAAAACGAACGGGCTCAAGGCCCAGTTCAAGACAAGTAGGCTCAAGTAATAACCAAAAAGCCAGTGCTAATTGTTCAGCCCATGTGAGTTCGGACCACCCCAAAAAGGGGAAGCCCACAATAACTTAGGCCCAAATCGGCCCCCTATCAAGCAAATAAGCAAAAAAGATTCCCAGTCCTGATACAACTTAATCAGGAATGAAGGGCCAACGTCCTGAAGTAGTAAGAATTGCTTCGAGATAAGGCAAAATCTCGAGAGGCAGAGTCCCATGAGGACTCAGCTTCCCTGGCCTATGATCCCTATATAAAGGGAGGCACCCCATACCCCCATGTACGAAATTCTAAGCCTAGTTCTTGACTAGAAATATCCATGAGAGAAATCTAACTTGAACGTCGGAGTGCCTCCCGATCAAACCAGGCCAGAAGGCACTAACGGTGTTCTTGGTGTTGTAGGAGTTTCGTGACGGAGCAAAGGGCCTTCAGTGAGTTAGGTGACAAGAAGTTTGGTGTATATTCTGTTCGGGGTCATCAAGCTTGAACCAATTTATTTGGTTTTGACTGTGCTGAATAGCTTTTTAGTTTGTAACACACACAATTTGGCGCCGTCTGTGGGAACGACGATCTCGAACCAACAAAACTATGAGCCAGACTCCTTCTGGATTCACTGGGAGTCGTACCATAGGACAAGAAGGAATCCGCCAGAGGTCTATAAAAATTGTCCCAGAAAGACCAAGGGCCCTTAGAGTCCCTTCGGAGGTTCGAAGGCGTAGGGATGATGCCTCTCACAATGGGAGGCAAATGCGCTATTCAACCACAAGTTCTAGAGGAGAACGACTTTCTTCACCATCTTCTAGAGAAAGAGGGAGATTGGAGAAAAGATTGGCCAGGCGAGATAAGATTATTAATGCCCTCGAAGAAAAAATGGAGCAGCATGACAGGGAGATTGACGAGCTCAGACGATTGATCCAAAGGTAGGATGCTCGAAGGGAACCACGCGTAAGGCAAAGAGAAAGTCCCGAGCAAGAGGAGACTGAGCGAAACCCAGAGTCTTACAGCCTGAGCCACCCTCAGAGACGGCGGCGCAAAGAACCCAAGGAAAGCCTAGGGATTGTTGGAGGCAATACTACCAAGATCATTATTTTTGCAAACGATTTTTAGTAAAAAATTAACTGGACAGGCAAATGCCGAAACAGGCTTCAGATAAAACTTTTGATGACGAACGATCAAAATAAAACCCGTACAACCAAAGTTAATTTAGAAAAATACCTTTTGTCAATTGATTTTTCAACTACGATTTGATTCCGAGTTGAAGCTCTTGTTAGATCTTCTACCGTATTCCTTTATGCAATCCTCGAACGTAGTGTGGGCTACGGACTATCGAGAACTCGTACCGGCAGAACCCAGATATATTTAGTCTTGAAAGATAAAATATGATATATCAATTATATAAAACTAATTCAGCCTACTAGCATATATATAAGGATATAGTAGGCACCTGTGGAGTAATTATGAGTAAAACTTCCAGTGGAACACATACACCTACCAGTGGTTTCAGCAATTATGAAAAGACGCAGCGGTTTCTACAATTTTTATAAAATACTGAATTACAGTTCACACCAAAAACTATAATTGCACTCTGACCCATAATCTCAAGACCTTCTTGCATTGAGCTCATGTTATTAAATGCTTGCCATTTCTCCTCACGTTAAGATTTTTGATACCCGCCAATTAAATTTAATTACTAACAATTTAATTTAATCGGCATCTTGATATTCCTTAAGCCCTTCCGCTTA
>JAULJZ010051702.1:0-13993 GCA_032270985.1 Heliamphora pulchella
AAAGAGAGTGAGTGTTCTTCGTTTATTACATCTCATTTATTATAATCAAGGGTGAGTTACCCTTTAACCTTTGAGTGAGTGAGTGAACTTATCAAAGAAGAGTTCAAGAGAGATTAGAAGAAAACATGGACTTGTTTTCATAGGATCTTTTTGAAACTGTAGCAGGCTTGTGAATGTACCTGGAAATATTTAGATAGCTCAGTGAAATCTTGAAACTTGTAAAGGTTTGGAATACGCCTAGAAGTATTCTGAATAGTGAAAATACTCAAGGGAGATCTTGAGGAGTGGATGTAGGTTAGGATAAAGCCGAATCACTATAAATTCCTGGTGTCTAGTTCTATTTCTCTATCCCTCATCTTTTAATATTTGCATATCTTACTTTATTGCTATATTAAAAGATTTTTGAAAAGGTTTTTAAATTACTATTATCTTTTTAACAGACCCAATTCATCCCCTCTCTTGGGTTGCCTAGATCTAACAATTTTTAAAATAAAACGGGTCGGAGTCTCACATCATCTCTTTAAACACTTTAAAAATTGAGAACCGAAAACAAACCGAAAAGGCGTCGTAGTTGAGAAATAGGGGCTATTGTGTTCTTAAATGATATGAGATGTGTTTGTGTGTTGTTATTTTTGCGTTTGATGACTTAAAAGTGTGCTGAAACCTTGATATTCATGTCTAAAACACAAGCATGTAAAGAAATTGAACAAAACCTTGACATATCATAAGTAGGAGCCTTAAACAAAAAGGGACCTGATTTTTAGAACTTTAATGTTTCTGCCTTAAACTTTGAAACTCCATAACTCAACATAGAAACTTGACCTAAGCATGTTCTTTATGTCAGATTTAGATTGTTGTGTTTTCTTTCATCCAAAGTTAGTGTCAACCCATTTGAGTAAGTAGAACTCGAGATATTGCAATTCTACCAAAGTGTGTCGTTTTTCAACCAGTCGATAGTACCAACCTAAAAATCCTAGTTTACAATAAGATCTGAGTTTTGGCCAAAACATAAAAATTGTAGATAACATGTGTATCTAGCGACCCACCAAATATGAGCACAAAAGATTGAGTTTTGATAAGTAAAAACTCCATTGAAACTCTCTGTTGTGTTTCAGCCCTCAAATGACACTTCTGTCCCACATTTTTGTGTAGCCAAAAACCCTTATTTTTAGTGACTTACTCCAAATGTGGTCTACATGAACATTGTACCTAAAATATTGAACTACTTTTTATCCAAATATAAGACCTAAATACCTTGGGAAGTTACCTTCTAACCATTTCAAATTCACTGTCCAAAATCATCTTTGCAGAGTTTTGGAGGCTGACAAAACCTATTTTATAAAATGGCCAAAAACTCTAACTTGTTCCAAATACCTACCCTTAGCACTAAACATAAAATATGTAGGGGATATGTTTAACTAGAATATATCCAAAAATGGGCTTATTTGGACTTGATCTAATACCCCAAAATTGAGACCAACTGAGGTGTATTTTCGATAAAAGTTTAAAAAAAGTGCTGAACCGTTTTCACTTAGAATACTTTACTCACCCGTTTGCGTTAGGTTTTGGCGTTAGTGTTAAATATAAGAGTTGTAGAAAATATTTTTATCTAAATGGTGTTTAAAAATCAAAACTTGATTTCAAATCTAGATACCCTAAAACCTTGCCGACCTTTTTAATTTAATACTTTAACTTTGCCCTTAAAATTGTTGTGTATGCTTGAGTACCCTTTGTTGTGAGACCTGAGTTTATATGATGATTGATTTAAGTTAGTTAATTAGTATTTTTAAGTGAATGTACGATGATTAGAACTCAATCTATCAAGTTTGAATTGTATCTTGAGAATTGTAACTTGTGTTTCACATACTTGTACCTTATACTTAGTAAGTTGTACCATGAACTTTGCCTTGCTAGTTGATGACATACTATAGATTGCTGCACTTGAGATCCATATTATACATTATAGACATTGTCACTTGCATCTTGGCATATTGGAGTCCATCTATGTAAATTATTGTTGAGATGGGATATGTTGAAATTGTTCTTTTCTCGGCTCCTAGTTTAGAGCGTTTCTAGTAGCCATTTTGTAACTGTTTTGGAATATATTCCCTCTGAGCACCCTGTGCATGTCCCCGGTGTCTTAAAAGAAAGATTCGTTTTTTATGAAGAATGTTGGGCGCCATGGGTTCGTTACTAGCATTCTGGTTTTGATGGTTTAGACTTTGGGTTGACACCGGCAAAGGCATCATGAGTCTTAAGGTGGGACAAACCGACTTATTTGATGATTAATTAATGAAGGGAATTGTTTGATGAAGAAAATTATTTTTGGTGGCCTAGGAGGGGGCTCGGACCCCACGCCGTTGCCACTGAGTAAAACAGTTGAGGCATGAAGCCAAGGCATGAGTTTACTATTCGCAACGAGGCGCGATGATGGCTTTTGTGATCAACGCCCATAAAGTCTACTTTAGTATTTCCCAATGTGGAATTCTTGTTTTGATCTGAGTATATGTCGGGTTGGGCATTTATATCGCATCCATTTGCATCACATACCTATACGCATGCTCTTATATAGGTTTTTCATGCTATAATTGTCAAGTTTGTCTGTCTCATTGACTTTAAATTGTACCGGGTGTTATATAATATGCCTTGTGGTGAATTTTGTGCTATGAGATTAGTTAGAAACTTAGAGTATTTTTTTACTGGGTTTTAGCTCATGGCATTCATGCCACAGGTGAGGAGGAGTTCTTGAAGAAAGTCGTCCCAGAGGAAGAAGAAGAATTTGAAGAGCATGGTGAGTTTCAAGAGCATGTGGACCCCGTTGACGCGTTCTGAGGATTCGATACCTCTATTTTTGTTATTTCGTTTCAGTTTTCCTGCAACTCTTGTAATATCTTTAAATAATTAGTGAAACTGTAATCGTTATGTACTTTTAATCAGTTCAGAACTCTTTTATGATGTAATAATTAACGTATGTAAATATGAATGAATGGCTAAAATATCCCTTTATTTATATTTATATATGTCCTTATGTGCCCAGAGGATGGGGCATCACGGCCCTAGCCATGGGATGGAACCCACATCACTAACTAATAGACTTGGAAGCAATTAAAGAAAAAAGAAATAAAGTGAGTGACAAACTGGAAAAGACGCAACAAGCAAGAGTAAGAGTATAATAAGAAAGTACATAAACGAGAGTTCAGAGAAGGAGACTTAGTGTGGAAGTTAGCAGATTCGCTAATGAGGGGATTGACAATGCGTAAATTCACCCCTAAGTGGGAAGGGCCATTTAAAGTCACGCGAGACAACACCAGTGGTTACTATAGACTAGTTAGAGTTAGTGATGGTTTCAAAACTAGCCCTGTTAATGTTAAATTTATAAAAAAGTATTATGCATAGAGATACCAGAACTACATAGTTTTTCTTTAATAAAGAGTTTCTTTTTACCCCATGTGTCATATAAGCAGATATCTTCGAAAAAAAGGGGATTACATTAAACCTTTTAGGGCCTTGTCATCTGAACCAACTTCTGAAAAGGTAGGATCATCAGCTGGAACCTGAGCTAATTCTGTCTCTAACTCCCTCTCAACATTGGAAAAGTCAGCCTCTGTAGCAGCAAGCAAATTCTTAATGTCCTCAATTCTCTGAGCAAGTCAAGAGAAAGTTTCTTCTCACGAACCCGAGCAAGAGACTCAAAACGGCGTAGAAGAGAGCGAATTAGCTCCAATCTCATACATAGCCACAAAAGGCCTAATTTTACCAACTCAAGGTCATCTAAAGTGTTGCAGGCTACTTCCAACGTAACATGATCTAACTCCCCGAAGGAGAAATCTGACAACTGTTGAACCAAAGAGCATAGTACGTGGAGGTTAAAACTCACTAAGGCAGGACTTCTTAAGCTAAAATTTGAGAAGGTCATGGGGTGATGAGAGAAAATTGCCTCCAGAGTTTTAAAATCCTTCAAAATGAACTTATGCCCGAGGAAGATGTGAGTCTAGTCTGTGTGTCTGGGTCCCCCTACATGGGACTACTCGGGTAGTAGGATCGCCCCAACTATAGTCTCGGCCCCTGCCCTTGGCTCGACAACATTCGCGTTGGCAACTCCCTCATCCAAGTTAAGTTCTTTTGTACTAGAACGCCCCATGGATTCTACCCCGGTGTAGGATTCCTCTATCTCGGGGAGTTGAAAGTTTAGAAGGGAATCAGTGCCTGTAGAGGCAACCATCCGAGCCGCTTCCCCTACCTTTGATTCGGTACCAAGCTGAGGACCCAAGTTGGCAACGGCCTCGTTAACCGATGTGTCGAAACTCAAGATAGGTAGGGGAGGAACGTCTCTATGGAATGAGAATGGAAGAGCGGAGCTCCCATGCTCGGGAGAACCAGCGAAACCCACCTGCTCCTCGACGATCTCAGTCGAAGGAATAATTAATTACCTCTGACGAGTAGCCGCCAATTGTAAGATAGGAATGTTATCTTTCGACTCATCACCCCGACTCAGTGGAGCAGGGATGGGAGAAGGAGGGCGAGGAGGCCCTGGTAAACCCTACAAAAAAAGAAGAAGAATAAGAGTAAGGAGCAACTTTAACTTGAGTAGAGAAGAAAAGAAAGAATCAAAATGATACGCGACGAAGACACTTTAAAGGTTGGCTCTCCCCCTCGGGTATTGTGGCTTGAGTAGAACCAGCTTCGACTTAAACGGACGTGTTGGCCCGCTTGGCGGCCTGGGCCATCGAGCGAGTAATTCTCCCTTCAAAAGCCTAGAGTGGCTTGGCTAGAGTAACACTAGCAACCTGAACAGTGCCTTGGCTGGAAGCCAGGACTGCATACCTACCTCAGGTACCTCTAGTACGTCTTAGCACGGGAAGACGATAGGAGATGATTGATTTCAAAAAGGCCGAACAACTGCTCTCAATGCCTCTGTCCCAGGAAAATGGCTAAAAGCATCAAGGTTTTGTCTCCAATAGAGGGCATGTTTCTTGGTATATGCCCCAATTCGTCCTCGGGAAGGTAGTTCAATAATCGGGAGTTAGAAGGGCGCAATGAGATTTTAGTGCAGAAAAGGCTCATAGCTACTGACATAGGGGCACATCTCGATATAGCGAGCCGGAGTGCCTTGATCAAATCCAAATTGTCGTAACACCCGGTCAGGCCTGTATGGAGTGACTCCAAAGCCATATTCGGTAATGTATGGAAGGAGACCGGGGATGAACATGGACAGTACTGTCATATGGAGGCTATCGAGAGAGGTGGCCGTCTCGAGCTGAAGACACTGGGGTGCGTCGAAGTACCAGTTTGGGGAAACAACTCCGACAAGAGTAGTAGTGTAAGGATGAGATATAAATTGTGTAAGATCAACAAAGACTGTCACGAAGTCTTTTACAGTACCCTAATCATTCCATCGCAGGATCATGGCATTCGTTGAAAGGATCTCTTCGGTGGCAGGCTAACCATTTGAGTCAATGATCTGAATCTTCTTTGTGTGGGTAAAAAGAATGGGATGGGGGACAAAACTAGGAAATCTCACGAATAGCACCACTTGCAAAAAAGTGGTATTCACAAAAATAGCGATATCATAGCGACCAACTGATCGCTCCATCTCGATCTAAATGAGGTCTATGCGACGGTATAAGGTCCCCAAGAATAAAGGAGCTAAAGGAATCTGCTCTCCACGAGACAATTGGGCCGCTAAAGGGAATACCAGAGGGCTCACGCTGTCTGGTGGGTTGCTAGGGAACACGAACGTCGAAAGGAATCGAGAAATAAAAGCAGAAAGAATTAAGGCTTGATTGCAATCCGCCCCTGGAAATTATACGTGATCCTCAGTCACATTCTTGGGTTGGTTGTCCTTGAAGAAATATCTAATCCATGACGCATATGTGGATTTAGTCGATGAGGGACGAGTCTCAAAAGGATTGCCAAGGTTATCGAAGCGACTGCCATAGCAAGCAATAAGGGTCAAGCAGGCTCGAAGCTCTAAGGCAATGGCATTGTCGGCCTTCGATATGTGCTCATGGTCGAAGATGGCTTGTCCGCAGATATCAAGTTGGAAGAGGATGAATACGTCCTTCAAGGTCGGAGACCAATCTCCCCAAGGGGTTATGAAGGAATGGGAATCGGTGCTCCAATGACAGATAAGTGCCTCCAAATTGGTTATGGATCGACGCATATGGAGACTTTGAGAAATCATAACAGACGAGAGAATGCCTGTCTGTTCCAATATATGGTGATGTGCATCATTGTAGATGACATCATCCACCCACTCAGGCCATCCGAAGGGAGGTCCACAAGGTGTTTTGAATTGCAAAAAGGAGAAAGGAAAATCCCTTCGCTCAATTTGTAGACGTGTAATAGAGGAAGGGGTAATCATCTCGGCCTCATGGGGATCAGCCTTAGGGTAAAGGAGTAGTGGGCGAGTAGCAAAAGAAGGGGTCGGTGTAAAGGCATCAATAGCTCTCCAAAAGGTGTCGCCCTTTCCTCTAAAGAATGGCGTCATGCACTATTCGGTAAGAGGAAGAGCAGGGCGAGACTCTATGTGAGCCCCACGATCACCGATGTTGACGGCGGAAGAGGAGCGAGCAGCGCGCGAGGCCATTTGTGACAGAAGGCAAAAAATTATTGAGGAAGAAAGTGAAAGAAAAGGGAAGTAGAAAAGCTTTGAAGGAAGTGGGGCCAAAATAGGGTTCTTAAAACACTATTTAAACAACGGAGGTCGAATGCAAAAAGTCGAGGAATATTAAATGCATCAGCTTAAGGGAGTCGAGGCGACACGATAGTTGGCAGTCATATGCACATGCACAAGTTGGTGCATGTGTCACACGCGCTAAAAAAAGGGAGAGTTGAATAACTCGCGCCCATGCAAGGGGTAAAATGTAGGTAGTTAAACAAAATGCATAACTCGAGTAGGTGACTCGAGCGAGTGGCTCGAGTGAATGACATGTAAATGACTCGGGTGAACGGCTCGAATAAGTGAACCAACCAATTGACATTCTAGTGGATGACCCAAGGAAACTAATCGCCCAAATGACTAGTCAAAGTGACTCAATAAGCAGGTAACTCGATGATTGGGTGACTCAGTAGTCGAGTCACTCGAGAACCCAAGTAGCTCGGTTAGCCGAGTAGATCAATGGTCATGTAGCTTGACAAGGGGACTTGAAGGGGCTCAAGGGTTGAATGATCTGGTGGGTTTGAGCAACTATATAAAAAAAAACATGATATCCCATAGCACAGACTATGAAGCGTAGCTCTGACTACGACTGAAGATATAGCACAGCATAGATTGTGAAGTATAGCACAGACTATAACAGTAGTCATGATTACTCGACTATACTTCCATGACAGAGATCATAAAGACAGCACAGACTGTATTACTACAACGACACAGGTCGTGAAGACAGCATTGACTATGTAGCTCTTACTACTTAACAATGATAACATAGTACAGACTATGTAGCTTAGCACAGACTAAATAGCCAAGATATAGTACAAAATATCTGATTATAGATTCCTCTGAGAATCGAAAGACTGTCCTAGAGACAATGAAGACAATGGTAGTACAATCCTACATGGGATGTTAGGAGACACGTGGTTTGGTGGCTAAGGAAAAGGATTTGTTGAGGCACGGGACCCTCCCACTTGAGTCACGGGACCTTCCCACTTGAGTCACTCCTAAGTCACTCGACCCAAGTAGGACGAGTACCCACGGGACATCCGATGGCCGACCTAGTTGAGTTGGAGTAGAACACTACCTGGTCAATTTTCGGGATAGAATCCCTTGATTATCCGAGATCACTTTTCATGATCTGATTAAATCTCTTGAAGAGTCCTATTCTAATCCTTACAAGTTCCTTCGAGGGTTATAAATAGAAGGGATTGTCATACTTTTGGGAGAATCAAACTTGATCACCGGATGCATTGTTCATACTGACATTATTCCATACTCGATTAGCCTTCTCTTTCATCCAACCTTATCTCTTTCCGTTCTGTGTTTCTGATTACTTTACATATTTCACATCTCTATAATTGTTCTTTATTGATTCATTCTAAAGGACCCTACAAATTGCTTATAAAAAGCTAAAAATTGGGATCTCGGCAAAGAAATCTCGACAAATCACCAAGAGGGATTTTAATAAATCAAGAAGTACTCAAAATTGAACATCAAATACATAACTTTATGAAAGATTTTCTTTGATAATCTGAAAAAAAATAACTGTTTGGAGCCATTGGTATACAAGAAATTTAAAAAATCTTATAGTTGGAGGCTACCCAAAATTTTTTGTTGAGAAAGGTATAAAGACTTCACATAGTGTAGTTTTTCCTAATTTATAAAAATAAACTTTAAATAAAAATCAAATTGCAATGTTTTAATAATTCCCTTACCTGTTTGTATTTTGTTATTCTATTAATTAGATTACTTAATTGAAAGCAATTTTTCACCTCAACAACAACTAAATTCAATTTCACACCTGATAATTATAACAACTAAATAAAGTAGTATAATCACGTTTTTTTTTTCCGCTACGAAATCACCAGTAGTTCCATTAAACAATAAACTTAAACATCACACTTGTTTCGCTCTCGCTGTATTATTACGGTATTCACATTTCTTGGCCTTGTAGGCGAGTCAATATGCTCACGTGCTTGATCTAACATTCTTCTCTTCCTCAAACAAACAGTAGTTTCTCAACTATCTGTCTACATGGGTAATGCTTATGCCTCTTCCCCTTTCAATTCAAGAAGCATTAAGAGAGAAGGCGCAATTCTAGTGGGAGAAAATGATGAACATACCGCTGCTTCAATAATAGCCTCTACATCGCTACTCCCATACATAGCGCGAAAGAAAACGTTGTAAGGGCAAGTAATGGATACAGCTTCTGCTGCTCAGTCGCTCACCTTCTATGATTTCCTTGATCGAATGCGAAACCCAGCGTCTCTTGATCTTGTTCGATCCATCAAAAGGTGCTTCTTTTGCACTTTCATAGGATTATATAATGACTCTGTCATTTTTTTTTGATTATGCTCTTCCCTAGAAACCCCGTTTGGATCCTTTCCCCCCACCCCGTTTTTCCTGGACACCATGTGTGTGTGTGTGTGTGGAAAAGAATTACTAACGATTTATATACTGCTAGTCTGCTATGTGGATGCGATGAAATGTAAGTATTTGTCTTTATTTGTCTTTTCTGAAACCAATTATACCTAAACAGATGGAAAAGCAATTCGTATTCCAACAGTTCTGGGTTTCCTCTTGCTCTGATCACCATCACTGATAACCAGAAAACAAAAAAAGAAGATTGGTTTTACCATTATTATGGCGTTCAGCTTCTTACTGAGAAAGTATGCAGGGCCGGAGCCAGTAATCATTCTCAGAGGGGGCGAATATTTAAAACCATACACAGTAGATTGAATAGATTGAAGTGTTACTCAAAAAGTTCATATATATATATATATTGATAACATATATATGATCTCAATACCAGTATGATAACTTAGAATACAGGGTCATAGCCTTGGGTTTGCGGGAAGATCAGATAAATTATTTTCTATACCACTTTCTACTAAAGAGTTGCCCTGACTTGCAGAAGATGTCGCTTCTAACTGTGATTCTCTTAAGAAATTTCTCCATAAGTTAGAAGTCTAATGAAAACAACACAAACAAAAGCAAATATTGTATTAGAAATTAAATTCACACATTCACAAATTGCAATCCAAGAGAATCAAATAGAGCAAAAACGTAGGTTATGGTTCAATCTGGATCATAGGTCATTTACCTGTGTCTTAACTCTCAAACACATAGGTTGCCATTCAATTTGGATCATAAAATATCAATCATGGGATACTATCAAAACTGGAAAAGTACTGCATTTCTTTCTATGTTTGAAATGTACAACTTGATCCCATTCAGGAAATGACAACCAACTTATACAAGTTTCATAACACCATTCGTTTTTCAAGTTTTCCTTCATAGGGGAAGGTAAATAAACCTCTAGAAGTGCCAGTGGGGGCACCAAGCCACGTACGCATGGTGCATGGATCATGTGCAGGTGCATGAATTTTTCTAGAAAACTCAAATCACCTTGAAATTTTCAGAAGAGCCTAAAATATCGGGTGACCTCTCCAATAACCAAAAGTGAAGGGGACGTCAACAAATGCATATAAAATCTTGCAAAGACCATAAAGAATAGAGGAGCTTCTGCACACACCAAAAGTGATGGGAGCTGAACCTCACATGTTTCTGTTTCAGAAATGGGTGTCCCCATTTCCTTGGAAATACTTATGTTCCACTTCTTTCAAACACACCATTGAGGCATAATAACCTTATTCAGTCGGTATTTCTCCATATGGAATAGTTAAGATAATTTGTCATGTGAAGGCAACTGTATATTTTCTCCTTTGTGCCTATATTCATTTAGGCTTATACTTCTTTTGTATGCTGTTCTATCCCAATTTTCCTCTCTTCCTCTCTCTCTCTGTGAAATAGTCTCCCCCAAATGCACACCGTCCATTTCATCTTTATCTTTGATTGGGTAATTATTCCATTTACTGAACCTTGATAACTTTTCTTTCCTTTAGGCTTGAGTAATTCATGAATCTGGTTTTAGTGAGTGTTTATTAAACTGGTTTTGACCCCTAAATTGTATATTAAAGCCCTCATTAGCACCCAAGTTTTTTGGAGTTTTTATTCAAAAAACCAACATTGTCCATTTTGAAAAAAAGCAAAAAGGTAGAAAGCTAAAAGGCCAAATAAAAAACACCAGTCCTAGGAGATAGGACTCTATTCAAACCCACTCGATTCAAAAAAACAAAAATACCCGGGTCACTTGAACTCATATCGATAATCCAACAAGTGGGCCAATTAATGGAAACCTCATTAACTCAAAGTCTTATGCTCTTAGAACCTCTAAAAGATTATTTGAATAAAGGCTTGGAAAAGAACGTTGTATTTATAAAATAATCTCATCCGAGGTGTTATTTAGTCTTAGAACGGGGGCCAGAACCAAACAAATTTGGGGAAAGATAGAAGCAAATTTGGGGAAAACAAAAATTTTCAAAATCTGCCATGATTGCTCGAGCGGTGCTGTTCTCAGGCTTATAATAGAGAAACTGGGAGGGCCATTTCACCGCTCGATAGACCGCTCGAACAGTTTGTCGAGTGGTCAAGCCCTAGACCTTTTTCTTCAAAATCCTGTTTTGCAAAAGTGATACCCCAATTCAATTTCACATTCAATACTAATTTTTTTTTTATGAAACTAAACACACAAAATAGACCTTTAAACCTCAAATATAGTAACACGAAAGGTGCCCCCACAACATCACATTCACTCTCTAAACCAAAAATTCATGGAAATCTTCAAGTCTTCCTTCATAAACATGCATTATAAGGCTTTAACCACATTTTTGTTCAAATTATAAGTCTCACGATTCTTGTTACATTCCAACATAGGTACTTCTACCACAACCTTGGCATCTTTACAATAAACGTATTACATTACAAGACACAAACAACAAAAAGAAACAAAATCACATTCTTCTTTCTCCTTCTTCTATTACATCCTCCCAAGAACACGTCATCTCTTAAGTCCCTTCAGGATTGTCTTGTCTTGTAAAAGTTTAAATTCAATAATCGTGAGTCGAAGCTTGTAGGATAACGACTAATAAAAGTGTGATACATGATTTGTGAGGTGTGATAAAATGCAACCATTCACATCTTTAATCAATTTAATTCACTCACTCATCCATTGTTTCTATTTAGACCGTGGTTCATCAATATTCATTATTTAGGGATTACGTTCTTTAGTACTTTCACTATCTCATATTATTTCTTTATCGAACCGATGCCAGGTGTGGTTTATAGAAATTCCTTCTTATTCTCCCAACAGGCTACGCGAAGTCGTTGGGTAATAGATAACTTTATAACTCACCACGACAACCATAAGCCCAATTTTCGGGGGCTAACCCGATGGGAATGGCACCCTTCTTGCATTAGTTTTTGGTCTTTCATTGTGGAGCTGTTTAAGCCCAACTTATCACATCCACAATTATCGGTTCCACATTCAATTTCCCGTTCATTATGCAATACAACACCGGGTTTTCAATCCCACATATGTTCTTCTCACAATTCGATTTCATGTTCACAAATTATTATATTCTCTTCATTTTCAGAATCTCATGCAATAGAATTCAACAAACTTTCATCTCATTCATCCCCTATCACAAGTTCATCACATAAACAAGTCTCATGAATATATTAACATGTTCATGGAAACCCATTTAAGAGACCACGACATACCTATCACTTCTCATCTTTTGATTACTCACAAGCTATTCACATAACATGATTTTTTTCTCATATTTGCAAATCATAAGTGAACCAACTCAAATCACAAGGAAAACCTTTGATTTTTCATCAAACTTAGGGTTTTCGTTAGTTTTCATGGGATTTATATAAAGTTCAACCCAATTCAATAGAAAACACTTAGACTAGTCGGAATCCTACCTCGAGAAGCGACACGCCTTGAGACTTTGCCCGAATCTCCCTTTCTAGGGTTCAGCTACTTGGGGATTCTCCTCCCTAAAGCTTCTAATGGCTTCCCTTGTGAGTTTGAACTCTAATCTCCCTTAGCTAGCCTCTAATTTAACTCTAAATCTTCTAATTTGGGTGAGGAGAACTAGAGTTCCACTAATTTTTTTAATTTCCATGAGGAAAGAAGAAGATTAAAGTAGAAGAGGAGAAGGGGAGAGAGGGTTGGTAGGGTGGAGTGGAATTCCCCCTTGGCTCTCTTTTTATTTTTTCAACTCTCTCTCTCTATAAGTCTCTAGAATTCTCTCAACCAAGAAATAAGCTTAGGGCTTTGTTTGGCTTGCTTCTTTTAGTTTTTTCCTTATTCCTTTTTAACTTTGGCTCTCATAATCTTTTTCCACTTCAATTTAGTACCACAATGTTATTTGCTATATCCCATATTTACAATTAAATATTAATCCCGTATTCCAAGGTTTTCAATTAATAAACCATACTTAGCCACAAATTATTATCATATATCATATCCAGTAATTTAACTATATTGAAATAATTAGGCAAAAATTAAAAAAACGTACCGGGTTGCTACACGTAATCTACAGCTTGATGTGGACAACTGAGCCCATTGTGGTTGTCTTCAATTTGGTTCAATTCGGTGTTGATTTTGGTGTAAATAGAATTTAAAGTAAAAAGTCAAACAAATGTACAGTCCAAAACTCAAAACTGTAATCAAAGAAGTGTGGGTTTCAAATTTCTATAGTTGCATTTGGTTTGGTAACTCTAGGACCATGAAAGAAATGAAAGGAAATAGACCTAGAAAAGAAATTTCGAAAATAACCTCTTTGAAATAGTGGCTTTTGAAATGAGAGGAAAGAGCGATGGCGATGAGGCTGGTTGGCGGCGATGATGCTGATGAGACTGTTAAGAATAATAGAAAGCCGTACCCTAATGGGTAGGCGAGCTCTTATTTATAATCAATTTAGAGAACACTATTACAATTATACACCTACACGCCGGATAATAATAACATAATAGTAATATAATAATAATAAGCTACTAACACTCCCCATCAAGCTGGAGCATATATATCTACCAAACTCAGCTTGTTACATAAATAGGAGACACGCGGACCCGGTAAAGATTTAGTAAAAATATCAGCCACCTGTTTTCCTGTAGGGATAGACCCAAATGTAACAACACCTTTCTAATATTCATCACGGGTAAAGTGGCAGTCAACCTCAATGTGCTTCGTTTGCTCATGAAAAATTGGATTTGTGGCAATATAAATAGCGGAGGTATTATAAACCTAGAGTCTAGCTGAGCTTTTAAGTGGAAAGTGTAACTCTGTCAAAATCTGCTGAAGTCACATAATCTCAGCAGTTGCTAATGCCATAGCTCGGTACTCGGGCTCAGCACTAGACCGGGATACCACAGTCTGCTTCTTACTCTTCCAGGAAATCAAATTCCCACCAACAAATATAGAGT
>JAULJZ010051713.1:0-13992 GCA_032270985.1 Heliamphora pulchella
AATTCTTCAACCAATGAGGTGTTGCCACGTTTTGGGACACGTCAGGCCATTTGGAGTTGGCGGCCGCCACAATGCAACTTGGAGACCGCCTGATTGGAAAAGGTTCTATTGGCGGCCGCCACAATGTGACTTGGCGGTCGCTATGTTGGCTAGGGTTTCCAAGAGGTTCTATTGACGGTCGCCACAATGAACATGGCTGTCGCCACTTCTGGCAATGACTTGGGCAACAAGTTATCGATAGTTTGGTTCAATTTCATTGGTTTCGAAGATTTTGAAGGTTTTTTATCATTGGGTTCAAATACCGAGCTTGGATCATTTCCCGAGGATCGTATTGAGGCACTATTCTACCTATTTTCATCATCGAATTCGCCTAAGATTAGGCGGGGTCAAATTGAAGTGTCTACAGCTACGCCCAAATCTCATCAACCCTCTACGTGGTGAGACCTTTAGAAACAAATGATCCCCCACTACAAACTCTAAAGGTCTCGTCCTCTGATCTGCATAACTCTTCTGGTGGCTCTGAGCTGTCACCAGACGCTGATAAATCACTACAATCTTCTCGATCGTCTCCTGTACTAAGTCGGACCCCATAATAGTGGTCTCTCCCACATCTATCCAACAAACAGGCGATCTACACGGTCTACCATACAAAGCCTCATACAGTGTCATCCGAATACTGGATTGATGGCTGTTGTTGTATGCAAACTCTGCCAATGATAGATGATCCTCTCAAGAACCCTGAAAATCAAGCACACAGGCTCTCAACATGTCCTCTAAAATCTGGATGGTCCTCTTAGATTGACCGTCGATCTGTGGGTGAAAAGCTATGCTAAAGGTCAAGTTCGTCCCCAAAGCTATTTGAAGACTTTGTCAGAAGCGCGTTGTAAAGCGCGGGTCTCGATCAGAAACAATAGTCACAGGTACTTCGTGTAGTCGGACTATCTCTCGAATGTACAATCTACTCAGCCTGTCCACTGAATCCTTCACACGAATAGGGAGAAAGTGTGCAGACTTTGTCAACCTATCAACCACAACCCAAACAGCATCATGTCCCTTCAGCGATCAAGGAAATCCTGATACAAAATCCATCGTGACATTCTCCCACTTCCACTATGATATAGGCAACGGCTGTAACAATCCTGCCAGTCTCTGGTGTTCCACCTTTACCTGCTGATAAGTAAGGCATCGAGAAACGAATCGAATCACATTCCTCTTCATTCCCGTCCACCAGAACTAGCGACGCAGGTCGTGATACATCTTTGTGCCTCCTAGATGCACTGCAAGACGTGAATGATGAAACTTATGTAGCACCTTAGCACGACACGACTCTGGTACAAACAGTCGCCCTGTCAACCTCAGACTCTGATCTGAACTCACCACCTATCCTGCTGTGTCCTTCCCACTGGCAATGCCGTCCCGTATTATCTGGGCCTCCTGATCGGTTCGTTTAGCCTCTAACACACGTGCAACCAATGCAGGTTGTGAAGCTACTGAATATAAGGTTGCACCTCTCTCTGTCTCCCCGAGACACAGGTCAAACTCCCCAACATCTCCAAGCATGTCCTATTCTCGTATAGCCACAGAAGCTAACGAACCATGAAATCTCCTATTGAGTGCGTCGGCTACAACATTTGCCTTTCCCAGGTGGTTCTGCAAGTCGAAGTCGTAGTCCTCTAGCAAATCCATCCATCGTCGCTGGCGAAGATTCAAGTCCTTCTGCTAAAACAAGTATTTTAAGCTCTTGTGATTAGAGAAAATTTTGAAATGTTCACCATACAGATAATACCGCCATGTCTTCAAGGCGAAGACCACAGCTGCTAACTCCAGATCGTGTGTCGGGTAGTTCTTCTCATGTGTCTTCAACTGTCGCGAGCCGTTGGCTACAACCTTACCTCCCTACATCAATACACAGCCCAAACCATCATGCAACGCATCGCAATACACTGTATATCCCAGACCTTGCTCTGGGATGATCAACATATGTGTACTGGTCAATCTCCTCTTCAACTCCTGGCAAACCAACTCACATGACTCACTCCATACGAACATAACTCCCTTTCGCGTTAGACGCGTCATAGGTGCTGCCAATCTAAAAAAGTCCTTCACAAACTACCGATAATAACCTACCAAACCCAGAAAGCTACGGATCTCAAAGACATTCCTGGGTCATTGACAATCCATCACAGCATCAGTATTCGACGAGTCCACTAATACTCCATCATTCGACACTACGTGTCCAAGAAATCTCACATATGACATCCAGAACTCGCACTTCTTGAACTTCTCATACAAGCGATGCCCTCTCAGAAGCTGTAAGACAACATGCAGATGCACCTCGTACATTTCCCTCGTGGGTGAATAGATCAAAATGTCATCCATGAACATGACCACAAAACTTTCCAGATAAGGGTGGAAGATATGGTTCATCAAACCCATAAATGTCGCAAGGGCATTCGTCAAACTGAACGGCATGACCAGAAACTCGTAGTGACCATATCGAGTTCGAAAGGCGGTCTTCGCTATATTCTCGTCCCGAATCCTCAGCTGGTGATACCCTAACCTCAGGTCAATCTTCGAGAAGTAGCTCGATCCCTTTAGCTGATCAAACAGGTCGTCAATCCTCGGTATAGGATACCTGTTCTTCCCTATCACCTGATTCAACTTCCTGTAGTCTATGCACAATGTCAAAGACCCATCCTTTTTCTTCGCAAAAAGCGCTGGAGCTCCCCACGACGACGTACTCGACCGCACAAACCCCTTGTCAAGCAACTCCTACAACTGCACCTTGAGTTCTCGCAACTCAGCCGGTGCAAAGCGATACGATGACATAGAGATGGGAGCAACCCCTGGAACAATATCAATAGAGAACTCCACATCTAGGCTCGGCGGTAACTCAAATAGATCATCAGGAAAGACATCTTGGTAATCACATACCACAGGGGGTAGCTCCCCACGAACCTCACGCAACTCATCCAACCTGAGAGCAGAAAAGAGGAAATCCAAGTTCCCTCGAACTCGAGCAACGTCGGGCATAGACACTAAGCCCTCATCTCGATCACCCTCAAAGTAAAAGCAGTCACCCTCTGGCGTATAGATCAACACTCTCCGTCGCTCACAATCTATAAAGGCACGGTAAGCAGTCAGTCAGTCTATCCCTAGGATGACATCAAACGTGGTCATGTCTAGAATGATAAAATCATACTCTAAACAACGGCCGACGACTCCTAACTCGCAGGATCTGCAAACTCTACTCAACACCTCATTCCCACTAACTGGGGTCTCTACACTCACTGCACTACCTAACAAGTTTTGCCACCAACCCCAATGCAGATGCAGAGGCAGAGGCAGAAGATATAAAAGAATGCGATGCTCCCGTGTTGATGAGGATACTGGCCCATGATCTATAGACTAGAAGAGTGCCTCTGATCGTGGCCGGAGTAGCTATAGCATAAGGCACAACTAGTGCTTTGGAAGCACTGGGATCAGCAAGAACATAAGCCCTGGCCTGCGGTGGTCTGGTCTGCGCACCATAACTCTACGTCGTCGGTTGCCTCACAGACTGCGCTGAGGCACCTCCTTCTGCGAACCTAGATGTCAGAGCCCTAGGTTGCTGCGAAGCCTATCGTCTCTGGGCAGATGGAGCAGATGGCGCTCCTGTAGCACCCTGGACACTCCCTTCTCGAGGGCAAAATCTACGAATATGCCTGGACTGACCACACCTAAAGAACACTAGTGGATCTCTCGCATGTGACTGGACAGACGCTGAACTTTGAATTTGGCCCTTCTGCGGGCACTCAGATGAACAATGCCCCGGCTATCCGCATCGATAATAAATTGGCCCTCTCTGCTCTGGCCTTCTTGTTGAAGCCACGGAAGGTGTAGGTGTGGATGACTACGGCTGATATGATCCAGTAAAATGAGAACTAGGTCCAGATGAGCTCTAGCGCTTTTTCCCGTGCCTTTGGAACTGTGCATCTCCACTGCCCTGCTGACTCCCACTCTCTCTAACTCTGCGGCTCTTTACCAGCGAGTTCTCTACTCGGATAGCGGCTTCTACTAGCGCGATATACACATCCAAACCCAGAGCGGCAATCCTGTCCTTGATGGCAGGTTGGAGGCCTCTCTCAAACCTCCTAGTGCGCAACTCCTCTGTAGATACCATCTCAGCCGCGAACCGCGATAGATTCGCAAACTTAGCCTCATATTGGACCACAAAAAGGTTTTCTTGTACAAGAGAGAGGAACTCCTCTCGGTATGTATCCCTCAAAGATCTCGAGAAATACTTCTCCAAGAAGACTCTAGTAAAAGCGGCCCAAGTTTCATCCACCGTGGTCTTGGTGAACTTCCACCATTCCCTCGCATCCTTTCGCAGTTGGAATTCCGCCAACTTCACGTGCAAAGCATCCTTCTCAATATCTACAGTATCAAATATCGTCGTGGTCACTTCCAACCACTCAATAGCAACTTTGGGGTTCGGCTCCCTAGAAAAGATTAGAGGATCCAACCGCCAAAATTTTCTCATAGCCACAGAGGCTCTTGGCTCAGGAGCCCTCACTCCGGCCCTGGTCGCCTCAGCCGTAATTCTCATAGTAGTAAGCATCTCCTGTATGACGTCAGCACTGCCCACCTGTTCTTGTGAGGCATGAACGTCTCCCTCCGCCGGAACTTGAACATATGCTCGACCTCGGCCATGACCTCGTCCCCATCCTCCCCGCGTGGACATAATTCTATATAAAGCAAGATAACTGGATAATCTTTCCTACAACATGTTATTACTAACAAAAACACATAACACACATAAGCATGCTAACACGTAGCCACTTAAGGTTATGTAAACACGTCTCACATACCGAGGAGAACCAACAAGACAGACTCGTCCATTTGGATAATCTATTCAGATTCCTTGCCAGAAAACATGTCGGCCAAACCCGTTTCTAACTTGGCTTCCAAATCTGTTATTCCAAACGTTCGTAGGCAAGACTAATCAATCCAGAGATTCAACCTCCATACCCACATTTACATAAATCATCATGTTAAAGGCTATCAGTATGTTATAAAAACGTTTACCACATGTAAGCAAGCATACGCAATCAACCTCACCAGGTGATAAACCCTCTTCCCATGGCTCTTACATATTCGAACCCAAAGCTCTGATACCAAGTTGTCACGCCCCAAATCCCAGAGTCACGTGAAAATCTACCAAATACCAGTTTTATGAAAATAAATTTTTATACAATCAAATCCACATGTTGAAAACAAAGGAATACCCAGCATGTATCTCTCATAAGTAGTAAATATCCAATTCCAACATGCATAATTATATCGCCCAGAGGCATACAAAATATGCCTTCAAATAGGCATACAAAAAGGAAAACTGGTAAGTCTTCCGCCACCATGGGCACCACTAGATTAACTCATCGTGATCGTCAATCTCTAAACCTGAAAATGGTTTTATAACAAAATTCGACACCGTGAGCTGAAGCCCAATAGAAACAGACTATAAAGCTGTAAAGTAGGATATGTATTCATATAGTGGGAGGTAACTCAACCACAAAGCCAAACAGATTTTACATCATAAAACCCTGAGTTTTCCCACCAGACTCCCATAAGCCTTCAAAATGGTTTTTCATCCACAAAACCAAGCATTTAAACAATGCACAATAACGTTTCACAGTTAAAGAAAACAATAACCAAAACGTTATTTGCCCACTCGAATCACACACCGAGAAAAGAGAAAATGAATCTTATGTACCGACTCCGTCACAAGGGACAGAGGTAGCAACTATAGACTCCTGCCCATTACCCAATCCCTAAACATCTTAGAACCGGTTAGGTAATGACAAGTTCTATACGGAGCGCCACAACGTAACTGCTGACTTTACGGTCTAAAATCGAAGGACAAAAACACCTACTACCTTTTTTACGGAAATTACTCCAAAGGACAAAGGGACCTACTTTGCGCACATTTTTGGACTTTCACTGAAGGCAACTCGTACCAAATACCTGTTATCCTGATACATCTGGAGAATCATTTCAAAACCAATCCGTAGCTCAACAACTACGAAAAATATTTTCACAAATATACATTAAACATGTATATATAGATCTATCCATCAACATGGAGATCAACAAAACATTTTCATAAGGTTTTTCCCCGTTTTCAACAAAACATTTTCAAAATCGAGACTTAACCTCAAAGGTTAGCTCCAAACCTCCAAAACACAAAGTGTAGAGATTTTTACAAAATTTATCATTTTTCACTGTTTTCAAGAACACCCTTTGAAAACCCAACATCCACAAGTCATACGATGTACTAAATCAAGAAAAGCAAAAAATATACTTTTTACTCGAAAAACCAAGATTTGAACATAAATATGAAATTTAATGTATTTTCTACTCGGTGAAAATACATATGATTGCATAAAACACCCTTTAACAACAGTAGGATCTAGAATTCTACCTCGGAGAGTCAAAAACTCGACGTCTCAAAACTGAATTGCGTTAGAACGGGAATCCGTCTGGATGAACGCGAAGCTTATGGCGCGTACAGTAACGATCCGTAAACAAACTAACAAAAAAATCAAGCCCCGGGCCCTTAAATCTAGCGAGAAGGCAGAGAAAAGGGAAAACTTAGCTTGGAAGAAATGTTTAAACAAATATCTCAGCCCACTGGATATTTATAGAAACGACAAATATCTTCTGTCTAGTTGACCGAACCCCCTAGTTCAGTCGACTGAACTGAAAAATCTTGGTCCAGTCGACTGGGCCAACCCCTCTAGTCGATCGAACTGCTGAGCAGTGTGTTTTTTTATGTCAAACTGGTCTTTAGGCTCAAACACAAGCCAAACAAGCCTCAACCAAACCCCGAAAAGCATAAAACACATTTATACATGCTGTTTTAGAACACCAAAGCATAAACCATTCATAGACAATATCCATGTGATAAAAGAAACACGTAAAACATGAATATATATCAAAATAAAACGGTACAGAGTCTCACAAATTGACCCTAATTTCCCCCCTTTTTAAGCCTTTTACATGTAAGCTTTTTTCTTGTTCCTCTATTATATCTGAAAATGTCATGTAAACATGCTAAGTGACTATATGGGTACAATAAAGTCTGCAATAAAAAATGATGAAAAAGTTTGTAAAAATAGAAAAAGGAAAAAGAAAAAAATGAAAAAGAAAAGAAAATAGGCAATTGAGTGGTAAAAAAAATAATTAAGTAAATGATAAAATATAAAATTCTGTGAGATACAAAATCAAAAGTTGGTTTTGGGAATGGTGAATGTGAGCAATAAAGGAAGAAAATGAGAATTGAGTGATATTTAGCAAATAACTTGTTATAGGACACTATATGCACTCAATCCTAGCCGTGATACATATTTTTCCGACCTAATGTTATAACAAAAAATAAAAAGACCTATTGGATCCTAAGAATGACATGGTTTGATATGTGAAAATAATTAATTTAAAATGACGAATGAAGCATGCGTCGTATATTCTCAATAATTATCATTCTAACCATGAGATTAAGAGTCATTATTTGAATTTAGCATCTTTTCATGTCAAAAGTATGCAGAATATATTTGATTTGCTTAACATAATCTCTGTCGCATACCACAAGTGCACCTATATATAAGCACGTTTCTGAGTGTTTAATTGTGAGTGATATCAAATGAGAATTGAAGTCGAGACATAGTTTTGACAGAAGTTTGAACTTTAAATGTTCAGAAGCGTGATACCGAGGCACATAGCTAAGCCTTCACACACAATAAGTCCAGGTTTGTGGAAAATTGATTGTAAAGATGACAGTAATTTAAAAAAATTATGCAAATTAATTGTGGGGAATAGAGATTTCACAATTTTAATTTAAAATTTTCAAATTGCATGTGGTTGAAATTTGTAGATATCATCTCTAGAAACCCTCACGAGACTATAATTCGTCCACTAGGGGTAACCTAGGAGTTTAAAGGTTTATTGCATATGCCAAGTGCAATCGTGTATCCTGCGAAAATGAATTTTAATTAGATTAGTTTAATTGTCTTTTATTTTTCCTTAACTCAAAGATTAGCAAAGTGTAAGTTAAGGGATGTGATCGGTGCGTAAAAGTGTGATCAAATCCTGCAAAGTATGCTTCGCTAAGTCTTGATTATTTTTTTATTAATATGTTTTAGAAATGTTCACTGTTAGCATCAGAAGAAGCAATATGGTGGAAAAATGGGCAAAAATGGATCAAAAAGTGAAAAATATGGCAAAAAGGAAAATTCAAGGCAAAACTCTTAATTCAAGGCAAAATAGTTCGAACGAACACACCTGCATCCGGATGGGAATAAGGCAATAACATTATCGTCCGAACAGATTTATTAGACATCCGGACGGGATACCTACTAGAGAAAAAGCGTCCAAACGGAACGGGAACTGTCTAGACGGAATAGAGCAATCACAATTTGATTAAAACACAACAACAAGGGGCGTGGATCAACTCTATAAATACAAGATTTAGGGAAATCATTTTGATCACTTCATATAAGATAAAATATTATCTCTAACTCATCTAGAGACGACTCTGGAGGCTCAAAAAGTGACGGGAAAATGAAGATGGAGGCTCGGGAACCAGTTCTTCTTCAACCTTTCATGGATTCGAGCAGAAACATGAGCGGCTGATCTTCTTCTTCCTAGTGGATGACGAACCCCAAGTTGGTATTTTAGAAGTAGTTTATATTTTTATTTCTTTTAATTTGGATTCAATTCGTTGTATGATTTAATGACATTGACTTCTAATCAACGACTTTTTAATTTGATTATCTAGTTCAATTCTTACTTTTTGTGATTGTAAAAATGAGATCATGCAACTGTTATCTATTTTTGTTCTTATTCAAAACGTGAGATATTCTATACTTGGATAGGACGGGTCGTGCCAGGATTGCTCGGATGATGTGTGCCCTAATCTTAGATAGGATATGCAAGGTTTGGATTTGACCTTATCCGTTTGATAATCCATGTCAATTTTGTAGTCGTGACCGGATTGGATTGAACCAATTAAAAGAAATAGAATATAAATGAAACTACAATATTGGCTGGGGTGGATTCAAACTTTAGGAATCTTAGATATCTTTTAGAGTAGTTTTTATTAATTTATTTTATTCAAATCAACCATATTTTATAATCTCAATCAAATTCTATTGCAAATTAATTTTAGATACTAATATGAGAATACAATAACTTAGAATTTTAAATATTTATTTTTGGTACGGTATGACAAACATCAATTTCCAATCTATGTAAAAACGTTGTCATGAAATCTTTTTACCATCCAAAAGCAATTTGTCGCATATTTTCTTACCGTCGAAAAACAGTGAATAAACAATGTGTAATAGTGTTAATAACCTCCTATTCCATCAAATTTCCACTTTCAATTGTAACGCTCCAATTTTTGGAAACATCGTAAGTTCAAAAGAAAGTTTTTCCTTTAATTATTTTTTACAAAAGTATACATATATATATATATATATATATATATATTTCAAATATCTATACTGATTTAAATAAATAATTCAACGAAAAATACAACTGTCATATAACAACAGAATGAGTCTTAACGTATTAAAATGCAAGTCTCCCAGAAGAGTTCAACAAAATAAAAAAATTACAATTGAACTTCAAAACATAAATTTCTTTGAACTTCAAACGGAAGTTTTTCATTAGTTGTTAGCCATGGTTCTGCTTTCCCCTTTCGGTGCAACTTCCTCATTAAATTCTTCCTTACCTGGCATTTAATGTCGTGAATTGTAAGGCACAGAAGGAACAACCTAAAAACTCTACTAATCTACCCTTAACACATATGATTACAACAATAAAGTAGGCATGTAATGATAGATAGGCAACTATAGTAACAACTAAACTCATAAGATTCCAACTCATGTTCACAAGTGTTCTTCGTTCATGTTTCCAAAAGTTAAACGTTGTTCAAGAGAATAGTTTTCCTGGGTCTCACCAAGAGAACCCATCCCAAATCATCACAACGTTTCCACAACAGGTACTCCTTCTAGGTACAATTACGTTCTCGACCACTATGTTCCCATACACCTTGTCCTCGCATTATCATCCTTCCCATCTAGTACTGCATGTACTCAGCTAAGTGCCACGATGAGCAGTTTATCGTAGATCTCGCTTCTGTCCATACTACTTGTATGCAGATTGTGACTCCCGTGGACTCATATAACGCACGGCTTAAAACATAGCACGACTCATGGCATAGCATGACTCATGACGTCAATGGATCTTTCCTCAACATGACTCCACCACACAAACGCAACCCATGTCAAAACCCAGTTCTTCAAAGAAAGTGATGTTTGTTCGAGGGTTGAAGGTTTGTTCCATATACGTGATCATGGCTAACTAATCAGGCTCTTAACACGGGGTATGTAACAACTCTTAGCTATGCTTCACATGCTATACAAACATAAACTAGACATATGCATGGCAAGTTAAAGGTGTATCACAACAATCACTTACTTAAGCATCACCTAACAGGGTATCCATACGTGTTCTTGGTCAACTCGTCATGTTCTCAACACAGGGTATCTAACAACTCTTAAACAGGGTATCTAACAACTCTTAAACAGGGTATCTAACAACTCTTAAATACACTTCACATACTATAAAAACAACAACAAGTCTTATGCATGCCAAGTTGTAAGCATAACACAACAAATCACTTAGGCATCACCATTCATTATAACTAAAAATTCAGCTTTGAGAGGTCTGACCATAAAATACTTTTAAAATACTAAACATCAATAATCTGTTACAAATTTTGATGGGATGATAGATATACATGTTAGGGACATATTTCATGAAGGAAGCTAAGTAGTGGGTATTCCTAAGTAGGGGTAAAAATTCGTTGAATAGAATAAGTTCAAAAACAATACTGTTTAGTAAAAATGACTTTTAGGAAAAACCTCCAGTCAAATCACTCCAAATAAATTTAAATAAAAGATAACTCAAAAATCTATCTTGGACATAAAGTTTGGCCTAAGGAGCTTTTTTCTAAAATTTTCTAAAATTCGGCAAAATAGACTATTTTTCTGTAACTTCGACAGAAAAGCGTAAAAAATTTTTTTGGGGCACTTAGACTGTGAGACCCTGACCCATTTTATTTTGGGAATACATTAAGTATTGACAGGGTTTGAGTTAACCGTTGACCTTGGTGTGATGGGTTTTGTTTCTTCATAGTAGAACAGCAAGTGTATAAGAGTTTCACGCTTTTTGAATTTGGAAGAGGCGTGCTTGACTTGGTTTAAGGCTTAAAAACCTATTTTGCATTGAAAAACACACTGCCCAACAGTTCGGTCAACTAGGGGGTTGGCCCAGTCGACTGGACCGAAATTTTCCAGTTCGGTCGACTGGACTAAGGTGTTCGGTCGACTGGACTAAGGTGTTCGGTCGACTGGACTAAGGTGTTCGGTCGACTGGACCGTAGGTTTTTGCCGTCTCTATAAATATCCAGTGGGCCTAGATATTTTGGAAAACATTACTTCTAAGCTAAGTTTTGGTTCTCTCTGCCTTCTCTCTAGATTTTTGAGGGCCCAAGGCTCGATTTTCAGCAATCCGATAGTGGATCCTCAATGTTGGTGCTGGGGGCTTCGTATATATCCGAACAGATTCTCGTTCTGACGAGGTTTGATTTTTGAGGCTTCAAGTTTTGACTCTCCAAGGTAGGATTCTAGACCCTACTGTTGTTAAAGGGTGTTTCATGCAATTATATGTGTTTTCACTAGATAAAAAATACATGAAATGCCATATTTATGTTTAAACCTTGGTTTATTCCAACATATGACTTATGGATGTTGGGTTTTCAATGGATTTTCAAAGGGTGTTCTTGAAAACGGTGGAAAATGGTAGTTTTGTGAAAAATCTCAACAAATTATGTTTTAGAGATTTGGAGCTAACCCTTGGGGTTGAGTCTCGATTTTGGAAACGTTTTGGTGAAAACGAAAAAAAACTTTTGAAATGCTTGGGTTGATCTCCATGTTGATGGATGGATCTATATATACATGTTTAATATATATTTGTGAAAATGCTTTTCGTAGTTGAGCTACGGGTTAGTTTTTGAAATAATTCTCTAGATGTATCGGGATAATGGGTATTTGGCACGAGTTACGCTCGGTGGAAGTTTAGAAACGTGCGCAGAGTAGGTCCCTTTATCCTTCGGGGTAATTCTCGTAAAGAATGTGGTAGGTGCTTTTGTCCTTCGAGTTTCAGTCCGTAAAGTCAGCAGTTATGTCGTAGTGCTCCGTATAAAACTTGTCATTACCTAATCGGTCCTAAGATGTTTAGGGATTGGGCAATGGGCAAGAGTCTATAGTTGCTACCTCTGTCCTCTTGTGGCAGAGTCGGTACATAGGAATCATTTATCTTCCTCCTCGGCTGTGTGACCCGAGTAGAGCATACTATTTTATCGTTTTATTTTCCTCGACTTTGTGTGTTTCAAGTGAAAAATATCTTTTCTCTTTTCTCGATGTGTGATCCTGGTGAAAAATAATGTTTTGGTTACTGCTTTTCTTTACTTGTGGAAAACTTTATTTGCATTGTTGATATGCATAGTTTTAAGGGTGGACATGTGGGGTTTTGTGGAGTAAAACCTTTTTGAGGCTCGTGTTAGCCTGATCGAAAAACTTGTGATTTTGGGTTAGAAAAACCTTTTTGGCTCCTGTGGTTGAGCCTGTATGCTTATGATTGCTTAACCTGCTTTTCAGCTTTATAGTCTGTTTCTATTGGGCTTCGGCTCACGGTGTGAGATTTTGTTGTAAAATCTTTTTCAGGTAAGTGTAGTCTTGTAGGTTAATCCAGTGGTGCCCAGAGGTGGTTGATGACAAGACCCTGTTGTCTTGTTTTGTTAGGTAGTTTATACCTTTCTATATATGTTTCATGTTTAGAGATAACATGTTGTAAATCATATGAACTTCTTATGGATGTATGCATGTTTTAATGCTTTCGATAAAATCATGGGTTGGTTGTTATTTTTCGTAGTTTCTTACTATGTTTTTCGTTCTTGGGTTCAACGGTTACAAAATGGATTTTCAAATGGTTTCTGCTTTATATAAACTCTAGTGCTTCGAGGAAGATTTTTGAAACGGCCTGAGCTTCTCTTAAAATGAAAAGAATTTTCTTATTCAAAACTTATATTTTGTTTAAAAAGGCTTGGTTGGTGGGCTGTAACTGTAGTCTCTTGGCTACTCTTTTAAATCAGGTAAACCCTTGGTAGTACATTTTTTACAAAGGTTTTGGCTTTGTTCGGCTTTTTGGTTTTACACTCCTTTTGTTTGGGCTTTTTTTTAGTAGTTGTTATGTGACTTTTCACGTGATCCAGATTTTGGGGCGTGACAACTTGGTATCAAAGCTCTGGGTTCGAGTATCTACGAGCTGTGGGAAGATGGTGCATCACCTTGTGAGGATGTGCGCGTGCTTGGTTGCCTGTGTTTGGAACATGAGCGTGTTGATGTCGTGTATATGTGAGCATGGAGGGTGGACCTTAGGATTGATTAGTCTTGCCTTCGTGCGTTTGGATTAACAGACTTGGGTGCCAAGTTAGAAATGCATTTCGCGGATGTGATTTCTATTAAGAAATCTGAGTAGGTTGTCCAAAGTGACGCGTCATTCTTGTTGGTTCTCCTCGGTATCGGTGTTATGTCTGCATAATCTTTGTGGCCATGTGTTAGCATAATTATATGGTATGTGGTAGAAATAACATGATAAATTGACCTTAGGTTGTCTTGTTTCATGTTTTCTTTCTTTATAACCTATACCCCTTTCGAGACGACGAGCCTGTGGTTTAGGTCTTGGATGTGTGACTCGATTATTATCAGTTGCAGAGGTAAGGTTATGGGTTGAGCGTCGATCACCTGATATGTTGTGAGACTCATTAGTGAGTCTGGTTCAGCCATGTGAGGTTGGCCTTGGTTGGCAAACCGTTGAGTGTTTGAGCAG
>JAULJZ010051724.1:0-13991 GCA_032270985.1 Heliamphora pulchella
ACGGCGTGGGGAAGCCAGTTTCATCCTTATTACAACCCGTCCATCCTTATTCCAAGTTCTCTGGCCAGATTACTTGCTCACAAAACCCACCTTAAGTACAAGAATGATCCTTTGGCGTCAATCTAAAGTCTAAATTACCGAAATAAAAGGCTAGTGACGAACCCATGGTGCCTTAACCCGTTTTTTTCATAATTAACCCCTTTTTCATTATAGCAACTTCCCAAATCATTGGCAACTATGGACGCTCTGGATTCAAAACTACAGGAATAACGATTTCTATATCACCCAACCCAAATTTGAAAGATATGAAGGGACTCCGATAATCTAAGATGCAATATGTGAATGTTCATGGTGTGCAACATGCTTCTTGTATGCAGTTAATCATGGCATGGCGTATAAATATGATAGGGCATACGGTACAACTTGCTAAAGCATCAAGTACAATCATGCGAAGCATAACCACAATTTAAGCAACATAGAATCGACCCATCGACATGAGTTCATTTCATCAAGAGCATCATTTTCATACACTAATTACTCACAAAGTTCATATAAGGTTCACATACTCAAATCTCATAAGTAACACACCATTTGAACACTTAGCCAATTTTAGATCCAAGTTTAATTGCTAGTTTTAAAGTTACGACAGCATTTTGAGGTACCTAGACATTTATTTAATTTCTACAATTTTAACACCAATTAATTAAAAATATTTCCTATAACTTTCATATGTATCAACAAGGTCAGTTCCTAAAGTAAAAATGTCATTTATTTTAATTTAAGGAAAACCATTCAGCACTTCACAGAGAAAAACGCAAAAATTGGGTCTCTGTTGGCCACGATTTTGGGGCATCAATTCAAGGTCTATTGCTATTATTTTTGGTGGGGTTCTAGTTTAAGATATTCCCTACAAGTTTCATGTTTTGTACTAATGCAAGTTATTTGGAAAATGTTTGAGAGTTTGGCCAATTTATAAAAAGGGTTCAGTCAGCCTAAAAAGGGTCTGCAGAATTTGTTTTTAACAGAAAATGCTCAAAATCTTTGGGGTATCATCCGAGGGTATTTTGGGATGGTTTTTGGTCAGAATTTAGTTTAATATATTATCTAAAATGTTCATGTTTACCACTTTTGGATTTGGCTTCTAAAAAGTTGGGTTTTGCGTCTCACAAAAACGTGTGACAGAGAGGTCTATCAGTCACTTAACCTTAACAGTGAATTTGGGAAGGATTTTGACCTATCAGGACTTCATATTTTTTGTTCTTTTTTGGTGTACAGAAGCATAAATATGTTCTCTACAAGTTTTATGTTTTGACCTAAGCTCATTTCTTACTCTAACTTAGGGTTTTTAGGTCTGTAACTCGGAGTGGTCAAGATCTAACACTCTTTGGTAAAAATGAGATATTTGGAGTTCTACCTAATAAAATCACTTTAAACTAATTTTTTATGAAAGAGAACCCAAACATCTAGATCTGGACACAAAACTCACTTTAAGATCATGTTTCTACAATTAGTTATGATGTTTTAAAGGTGGTGGATGAAAGTAGGTAAGTCCAGAAAATTAGGCTACTTAGGGTTTTGGTTGCTTATAGCTCATGCTATGTACATTTTTGACATGTTTTCTTTGCATGCATGTTATTAACTCACATAAACTAAAACTTCAAAATACACACAAGCCATAAAACTTAAAAACATACACATGCAAGCTCATACAAAACACAATCTTGCCCCTAGCAGTCTACTATTTGCATCTACAACGCCTTTTTTGAGTTATTCTTCATTTCTTTTTCTAAGGGTTTGTTATAGAGATGGATTGATGAGTATCTTGAAGGAGAATATCAGAAGGTTTAAGGGAGTTGCTTATCTCTTTTGATGCTCAAAAAGGTTGAAAACAAGTGGGACTTAGCTTTAATGCTCACACCTTGAACTTCCTAGCATCTCTTTCCTTCCTTCTTTCTTCTTCTCTTCTTCTTCTTTATAAACACTTAGAGATTTTGAGTCATTCACTTTCTCACCCTCTCAGCCGAACTATGCATGTAGAGAAGAGTGTCTTGGGTATGTTTTTATAATAAAAATTATAATAGAGATTAATTATTGCAATTGGTTTTAAAATTAAAATTTTCTAAATTCCTATTGGTTGTTTAAGAGGTGGGAGTTGTTTGAGACATGCAAGATCAGATTTTTTTGGGAAGTGGAGTTCGGCTGGGGCTGTTTGTGTGGCTCAAGTCTGATTTTGTATTTAATTAAGGTTTTGAATTGGTTTTCAGACCATTTTCTGCAAGAAAATGCATAAAATATTAATTTTATATATTTTTTTGGTATCTAAACCTACTAAAACTTATTATATCAATATATTTATAATTAATTTCGTCTTTTCATAATTTATCATAATTTTGATAACAATTAATTAAATAAGTGCAGGTTTTTAAGTTAAATTAAGCTAGTTTGACTATAATTGACTTTTTGACTTATTTATTGTGTAGAGACTTTAAATAATTATTTATTTATTTTTGTTGGCCTATATTATTATATTACTATATATACTACTTGTATAAAAAGTATTAGGTCAAAATAATACTTAATTAATACATTTTTAAGCTTAAAAAAAGTAAAAAGTAACTTTTTGGGCACAAATTCGTAGGTGGCCGGCCATGCAAGGGTATTTTGGTTATTTTTCTTATTATTTTGTATTTTATTAATTAATTGTATATAAATATCTAATTTTGGGTGCCCATGTGTCAATTTTTAGATTTTTAAGACTTTTTGCTGTATTATGAGCAAAATAGTTATTTCACCTTAATTATGAGAATTTTTAATTTTTAATTTAATATTTTATGTTATTTACATAATTTAAGCTATTCCGAGATTTTTTGAAGTGTTAGGACTTTGCCTCTGAGTATTTGGTCTCTTTTAGGGTTTCCAAGTTAAAATTAGTGTTTCGTGTTACTTTGGGTTTTTTAGGCTAATTATGGTTTTTCTTGTTTATGTAGCGATCTACGTTCTCATTATCTATTTATCGCTAATAATAGGGTTTGAGCCGAGGTGTTATAATGATCTTGGCAGTTTTGCCTCCAACAATTGATATCAGAGTTGTTTTGTTTTTTATTTACGATTTATCGAGGGGTCGAGTAGATTTAAAACTGTTTTAACATTATTTTGCAGACTTCTAATCCTGATTTTATGATCATCTTTATATTCATGTTTGATTGAATTGTTTGGATAACAATTAAATTATTTTTTTATCATGAGAGTTGATCGTGATAGTTTATATTTTTTAGATCAAATGTGATCCTACGGGACATAGATTTTCAACATAAAAGCTTTTATTTATTTTTAAATATTACTTTAGAATATTTAAGAATAGGTATGAATATCCAAGAACACGAAGAACAAGCGACGGCATCGACGGTGGTTTCGGGCCACGGATCGTGCTAATTTTTTCAACGATTTTAAAATAATTTTTTTGATAAGTTTCTACAAGTTTTATGCATTAAAAATAGCAGAAAAATAAGTCCCAAACCATCTAGGAAAAATTAATTAAAACAGCCAACACCAACGGCTTTGTCGGCGGCAGTTCGAGGCTCGTTTTGATGATTTCTCAGGACGTTTTTTGAACTTTCTTTTGAGCAGTTATTTAGGCATAAAAACCAGTAAATAGTACCCTAAAATACTATCCAGAACCATGAAAAAAAATTAGGGAAAAACACGTGGCAAATAGGTGGCAAAACAGGCTGCTGTTTCCCGTGACTTCAGAACTATTTTTTTGAGTTTTTTAACTGTTTTCGAGGCGTTCTTTGAGGAATCATATTTCTAGATATCAGTGCTAAAATCAGTGAAAAACAGGAGCCAAAAAAATCACGAAATAAGCTGAAACAAGCGGCACAACAGTAGTGGCAGTGGGCGGTGTGGCACAGCGACTTCTCGGGCTTTTGATGGCTATTTTCGGGCTATTTTTGAATCAAAATTTTTTTACAAAAATATAGTATATTTCGTTAGCTATGTTTCAAAAAAATAGGATAAAAACAAAGTTGGGATGAGGCCGAAATGGCCTCGGGAAGTTGGCAGTGCAATGCTATTGCGGGGCAGCAACGTTTTGTTGTGTTTCGGCGGCCATCGACGCCTGTTTTCCAAACTATTTTTGACCAATTTTTTTGATAAAAAAATAGTATATTTCGTTAGCTACGTTTCGAAAAAAATAGGAACAAAAACGGAGTTCGAGAAGAAGTCAAAAAGCCTCGAAAAAAGGCTAGTGCAGTGATGCCAGCGGCGCCGGCGGGTGGCCAGCGTTGGTGGCTGGTTTTGGGACTCCTGGCGGTGCTTTTCTGATATGTATTGATCAAGATATGATATATTTGTATATCAGTACAAATTAGAGAATTCTAATGCAATCTGGATACCGGTAAGTAGCTATTTCAAATGATTGAACTCTTACAGCTTATCTTTGAACATGAGACTAAAACTATTAGAGTTTTTATTTGATCATAAAACTGGAATATATATATATATATATATATATATATATATATCCTGCATTTATATTCGTTTTAACTGCGTGGATGATGTATATCTGTTTTATATATTCATGTTAATTTAATTAATTCAAAAAATTCGATTTTAATTAAATATTTTGTAAAGAAAAATAAAATAAAATTTTTTTAATTAAATGAAAAAACTTTAGATATTTTATTTTTTTACAAAATATCACGTTTAAGATGATTTTTATTAAATCAAATATCTTTGAAAAATGTGAATTAATTTTAAATTTTGAATTAATTAAATGAAAAAATATTTAATCTAAATAAATTATTATTTTTAAAAAATGTGTAACATAAAATGAAATAATTGAATGCCTTTAATTATTACGTTAGCTGAAAAGTTAAAGAAAAAATTGTCCATTCATTAAATTTTATTTATTATGCATTAAAACACGAAAAGATGGTTTGACAAATCAGAATTTTTAGAATTAATAAATTTATTTTAATTAAACGAATTTTTATAACCCTTAAAAATATTTTAAAAATCTAAGTAGGAGAGGAAATTTATTCACAGATAAATTCAGTGGTCTCCATAACCAGTTTGTAGGTAATGTAATTAAATCCTGCGTGTTAGCAGTAAGGCCTTCCTCCCCATCAGATAGATTAATTGTGGTATCGTCAGTACAAACCTCCTTTAGGAATAATTCTGGATAATTATTAGTGTGGATCACATCTCTATCTGAAAGATTCATTACGAAGCAATTGACTTAGGAATAGGTGGGGGTTAACACCAAGCTGTAAATAAATAATATTCTCTCCATCTGAGTCACTGCTATTATTTACTGGACCGAAACTATATCAGCTACTTAATTTTACTTGGCAGTGTCAGTTGCCTATATAGTAAAATTAATAGGAATTTACTTGTCAGGACAAACGATGGATAGTAAATATCCTCCCATCGAGGTATGCTATTCACAGGGTACCAGGCTACTGGCGAATTTCTTTTCCAATAGTTGAGAAAATCAAATTAAAATAAATTTAATATTTTTCTCGTCATAATTAACGGTTATTTTTAATTATGTGATTCTCAGGAATAAAATGGCTTTCAATCCATTTGCGTTAATACTCAGAGAAAATAAACAAACAGAATCGAGTTTTGTTGATTTAAAAAATAACTTAGATATAGGTTTAACTACCAAAGTTATTCTTTCAATGTGAAGAAATGTGTTTGTTTTTTAAAAGGGTTATTTCTCTGGACTGAAAGGCATGAAGAAGAAAAAGGTTCAGAAACAGGGTGGCATGATTTTCAAAGTAGTTAGCGGGCCATGGACTGGTATAAAAAAGAGAAAGGCAAATGTTTTCACTACAAGTAGGCACAGCATTGAAAAAAATAATGTTCAATTTATCTCAGCAAGCAGAACAATCAGGATAATTTCTGTTCACTGGTTGTGGAAACATGTTTAGCGGTGTTATCTATTGATACCTGGTGTGTAGATACAGGAGCCACTAATCATGTCTGCAATTCATTATAAGGGTTCTAGAAAATCTAAAAACTTAGTGATGGGGAGATTTACCTGCATATGGGCAATAATACAAAGATGACAGCAGTTGCAGTGGGAGATGTCACTCCCAGTTTTAGTAGAGATCCAGTTTTAATATTGAGAAATTGTCTTTATGTACCTTTCATTAGAAGGAACTTAATTTCTATTTCTAGATTGGTTAAAGACGAATATTTAGTTAATTTTAATAACTCTGTGGTTATTAAGAATAATAAACGGTTTATCTGTTCTGGTACATTGGTGGATGATCTTTATGTTATTACTCTAATCTCTCCTACACTGCAACTGACTGAATTGAATAACACGTCTAATTTACCATATAAGAGAAAGTTTTCTTCTTTAATGAACCAACCATTTCTTTAGTACTTACGCTTGGGTCATATTAATCTAAAAAGGATAAATAGACTTAAACAAGATGGACCTTTGAGTCATTGGAAGTGGAGGCACTTCTAGTCTGTGAATCCTGCTTAGAGGGCAAGATGACTAGGAGGCCCTTTTCAACCAAAGGCTATAGAGCTAAAGAACCGTTGAAACTGGTTTACTCTGATGTGTGTGGTCCTATGACAATCCGAGCTAGAGGTGACTTTGAGTACTTTGTCAGTTTTATTGATAACTACTCAAGGTATGAATACATTTACTTGATGCACTGTAAGTTTGAAAGTTTTGAGAAATTCAAAGAATTCAAGACGAAGGCGAAGAAGCATATGAGTAAAAGTATTAAATTAGTACGATCCGACCGTGGTGGGGAGTACCTCTTTGGAGAGTTTAGGGACTACCTGTCATCAGAAGGGATTATATCCCAGTTGACTGCACCAGGCACTCCGCAGCAAAATGGTGTAGCAGAAGGAAGGTATAGGACTTTTATGGAAATGGTAAGGTCCATGATAAGTTATTCAGATTTACCCGATTCGTTTTGGGGACTAGCATTAGAGACAATGGCTTACATTCAGAACTTAGTACCTTCTAAGTCAGCACCTTTTACTCCCACAGAATTTTGGATCGGGCATAAGCCTAGTCTGAAACATATTCTGATTTTGGGGTGTCGAGCACATGTGTTGAAAGGGAACGCGGGTAAGTTGGAACTAAGAACAGAAGTCTGTTTCTTTATGGGGTATTCCAAGGGAATGAATAGTGGTCTATTTTATAATCCTAAGGATCAGATGATTATTGTTAGCACCAATGCTCGATTCTTGAAAGAGGATTATATTATGGACCACCGGCCCAATAGTAAAATTATTTTGCAAAAAATAAGAGAAAATACAAGTAGAACAGAAGAGAAATCACAAGTCATTGATATCCCATTGCCTCGTCGTAATAGACAGATTATCGGGACAAGTGCAAATCATGAACAGGGTACTGATGCATAAGGTTCAAATTTTGTACAGCGTGTTACTACTAGTACACAGACACAGGTAGTACCTCGTAATAGTGGGAGGATTGTTCATCAACCTGATCGGTATATATTCTTGGGAGAATCTTTTGACAAGATCCCAGCAGAACTAGATACCGAACCCTATAACTACAATGAAGCACTTCAGGACAAAGATGTAGATCTTTGGCAAAAGGCTACGAATTCAGATATAAAATCTATATATTCCAATCAGGCTACGAACTAGATACCGAACCCTTCAAAGCTAGGCTTGTTGCAAATGGGTTGACTCATAAAGAAGGTATCGATTATGATGAAACCTTTTCGCCGGTAGCTATGCTTAAGTCTCTCCGGATTCTCTTATCCATTGCTACTCATTTCAATTATGAAATCTGACAAATAGATGTCAAGATAGCTTTCCTTAACGAAAGTCTTAAAGAGTGTATCTATATGGTACAATCAGACGGTTTCATAGAAAAGGGCTAGAAGCACATGTTGTGCAAGTTTAAGAGATCCAACTATGGACTTAAGCAGGTATCGAGGTCTTAGAATGCATGGTTTGATCAAGCCATAAAGTCTTATGATTTTGATTAGAGTCCAAATTAGTGTTGTGTGTACAAGAAGCGTGACGGAAGTGTGGTAGTATTTTTAGTACTTTATGTAGATAATATCTTACTCATCGAAAATGGTGTGGGGGTGTAATCTTCGGTAAAAGTATGGTTATCTAGACAGTTTGATATGAAGAACTTGGGAGAAACCACTCACATTCTCGGGATCAAGCTTTTGCGAGATCGAAAACAAAAGATATTGGGCTTATCACAAGCAAAATATATCGATGATATCCTTACTCATTTTTGCATGCAAGATTCTAAAAAAGATTTCTTCCTTTCGGGCATGGAATCACTCTGTCCAGGGATCAGTGTCCTAAGACAACTGATGAGATAGAGAAGATGAAGGCGGCTTCTTATTCTTCGATAGTAGAAATCCTAATGTATGCTATACTTTACACTAGACCCGGCATCCACCTTGCCGTTGGCATGGTTAGCAGATATCAATCTAACCTAGGGCAGGAGCGTTGGACTGCGGTAAAAAATTTAATCAAGTACCAAAAAAGGACTAAGAATTATATGTTGATTTCCCAAGCAGACAGTCTAACCTTTACGGTACACAGACTCTAATTTCTAGTTAGAAAAAGATTCCTGTAAGTCTACCTCAGGAAATGTGTTTACCTAAGGAGGTGAAGCTATAAGTTTGAGTATCAAGCAGTCCTATGTTGCTGATTCCACCGTGGAGGCCGAGTACTTGGCAGCTCCTGAAGCAGCCAAGAAGGTTGTTTGGTTCAGGAACTTCCTATTAGATCTAGATGCGGTACCTTCAGTTCAATCGACTATTACACTTTATTGTGATAATAGCAAAGTGGCTGTAAACTCAAAGAAGCCAAGAGTCTATAAAAAAGGAAAGCACACTGAACATAAGTATCACTTGATATTAGAAATTGTATAGAGGGGTGATATTGCTGTGACCAAGATTGCATCAAGAGACAACCATAAAGATCCTTTTATAAAGAGCCTACCGACTAAGACTTTCGATAGTCATGTAGAGGGCATGGAAACCAGATATATGGCAACATGGTTTTGAGTATAAATATGAGATTGTTAGGGTTGTATACAGAAAATCATGGATTTTACTTTAGTTTTAGTATTTAATTTTATTTTAATAAAAGTAATTTTTTATTTTATGAGAATCTTAATGAGTAATGTATGCAATAGTATTTTTTTAATATTATACATGAAAATCTTTTATTCTATACAGTATTTAATCTAGTGTGTAGAGTAGGGCTTGGACACAAAAGATCAGATTTTAGGTTCTTGCAAAATATAAGTATTCGTTCACAGTTTAGATGAAAATAGACATATCATCGGTACGACTGTAGCACAGAGTTTTAGTAGACCTGTCTTGGCAACAGGGAACAGAAAATAGCGTCGTCTATTGTTTTGATTCTCTGTGCTAGTACACTTTGTGTGTATTAAACAGGACACATTAGGGTAATTAATTTTATATTGACTATATAAATTAATTTTATATTGGTTATATAAATTAATTTATACTCTTAATCCTGAAATAATTATTAATTTGCGTATATTTAATACTAGTTGTTTTAATTCATTAGAGGGTGCAATCTTATATGGATGTATATTTCTGGTGAATTAGATAGTAGTATTAATTACATTATAAATATTAATTATTGACGGAATCCATGTCTCGAATAATCAGGATTGATGATACCCTCTTAAGGAAGCTTATAAGTTTTGGTCGGGTCAAACCCTATAGGTGGATTTGATTATCCGGCAGTCAAATAAGTTAAGTAAAAGGGTTTAAGAAATTTAAAAATACCGATTAAATTAAATTATAAGTAATTAAATTTAATTGGTGGGTATCGAAAATCTTAACGTGGGGAGATGAGTTAAGCATTCAATAACAGAAACTCAATGCAAGATGGTCTTGAGATTATGGTTTAGAGTGCAGTTACAATTTTTTAGTAATGTGAACTGTACTTTAGTATTTTATAAAAATTACAGAAACCGCTGCAAGATTTTTATAATTACAGATACAGCTAAGAGGTTTACTTAATTGCGAAAATCGCTGGATACATATCAGGGTTACACTAGAAGTTTACATCATAATTACTCCACAGGTCCCTGCTATAGTCCTATAAATATGCGGGTAGGTTGAACGAAATTCATAACTTGTCTTAAAGACTAAAGCAGACCTGGTTCTGCCGGTACGAGTTCTCAAAGGATTGTAGCCCATTCTACATTTGGGAATCGCATAAGAAAATACAGTAGAAGATCTGGTAGGAGCTTCAACTCAGAATCAAAAATCATAGTTGGAGAATTGACCAAAAAGGTATTCTTCTAAATTAATTGTGGTTGTACGAATTTTATTTTGATCATTCGACATCAAAAAATTTTATCTGAAGTCCGCTTCGGCGATTGCCCGTCCAGTTATTTTTTTTGGAAAATCATTTACAAAAACAATGATCTTGGTAGTTTTGCCTCTAACATCTATATGGTATAACCAAACGATTTTACTGTGTCACGCCCCAAACTCCGGGTCACGTGAAACACCCACAGACAAACAATATAATACCCAACCCGAGATTACACTCTCAATATAAAACATATATGCATTGTATATAATTGTCAAATGGCTTACATTACACGGCTCTAACGCCGAAAAACATGTTACAACATACATGTAACAGAAAGAACAAAAAGGAAGACTACTGCTCTTCCCCATCTTCAGCAACCCCTGATCAACCTACGTGACCGGTACCTGAAAAGAAAATCAAATCTCACACCGTGAGCTAAAGCTCAGCAGATACTAGATAACACATGCAATACAAGTTAAACATGCTAGGAAAACGAGGCGCAGTTTTATACTCTCTTTCAAGCCTTAAAAATAATTTCACATGCGAAGGAAAGTGATGATACAAACCATATTTTGACTCACTCACAGGAGCCTTGAAAACAGTTGGAAAACGATTTTTAGATCGTGATTCACACGACTCTTAAAACAATTTAAAATTGATTTTATCTATCCCATAATGCAGTTAGTGCAAGCCATGAATCTTCTCGAACTTTCAGTGATGGACCGTAGCCCCATCAGTGCATCTTCTTGGACTATAACCGAAGGACCATGGCCCCAACGTAATCTTCTCGAACATTAACCGAAGGGTCGTAACCCCAGCATAATCTTCTTAGACTTTAACCGAAGGGTCGTAACCCCAGCGTAATCTTCTCGGCCTCTCGCCGAGGGATCGTAGCCCCACCAAATATATCTTCTCGGCCACACGCCGAGGGACCATAGCCCCACTGAATACACCGTCAACCAGACCTAATGTTCATAGAACCACAAGTTCATCTATTTCATTCCATATACCTATGCATAACCGAACCAGATACGAATGAAGAAGAGATAAATGAACATCAACCTGCGGGCAAGGGACGAGGACAGACATTCGTGGATCTCAGGAATCGACGAAGTATCGATTTCTACAATGGCATAGATTCTTCCTTGTATTTCGAATGTCTGTCCTCGTCCCCTGCCCACAGGTTGACGTACAGATTGTGCCGAAGTTGTCTCCTCAGGAGCTTGAAATACCTGAGTACCTGTCTATCATATTGGTTGATTGGATGTCGACCACTGAGAAGGTTTTGTATTAGACTTTTCCCAACCAGCTCTCCCTTGTGGACATTTACGTCGAACATGTCCCTCCTGACCACACTGGTAGCATCTGATGGGTCCCCTCTCCTGAGGCTAACCTTGCGTCACATTTTTGTCGTGGCATTAGTGCTTGCTTCCTTTGCAAACATTCTCTTGCCCGGTGTCCCTGCTGCCCACAAATAAAAAACCCCACTTTCCTTCGCTCCAGACGTGCCGTCGAGGCCACAGACGGGGTGGGTACGAAGTGTTGGGCCTGATAGGATCTCTGTGGCGCCGAACTAGTGTTGCCCTACTCTAGCCTCTGCTTCTTAATAAGTCTTCCCTTAGATTGTGTTGTTCTAGCCACTGATAGTTACCTCCTCTCTATGATCTTGCGACTGTCTGCCATAGCACTTTCTATTGCCATGGTCGTCTCAACTACCTCCGAGAAAACCCTCAATCGAAACCCTACCACATTTTCTCAAATTATGGGTCGTAAACCCCTCTCGAATCTCTTAGCCCTCAACTCTTCCGTTGACACCATTTCTGGCGTAAACTTTGACAAACGTGTGAACACTAATTCATATTGCAAAACAGACAGATTCCCTTGCACCAACAATAGGAATTCTTCTCTAAACGTATTGCGAATAGACTGGGGAAAATATTTTTCTAAGAATACCGCTGTAAATGCTGCCCATGTACCGTCCGTAGCAGTCCCAGCAAACTCCCACCAATCATTTGCCTCTTCTCGGAGTTGAAATGTAGCGAAACCAACCCTTAGGTCATCTTCCACTATTTGCAAAGTGTCTAAGATCCGGGTGACTACCCTTAACCATTCCGTTGCCATTCTAGGGATAGGTTCCCCAGCATAAGTAGGAGGGTTCAAACGTTAAAATTCCCTCATCATCATTACGGCCCTTGCGTCAGTATCCCGTGCCCCGCCTTGGTTGGCCCCAGCCGCAATTAAAGTCCTCAAGGCATTTAGTATTTGTTGATTCTCTTCTGCAACCCCAACCGGTTCCTGTGGGGCGTTGGCATCCCCTTCTTTAGGAACTGGCGCTCTTTCGCGCCCCCAGCCGCGACCGCGACCTCGACCTCTACCTCCTTCTTGGCTAGGAGGCATCACTATATGAAAAGAAAATGATTATCAATACATAACTCGTAAACAAATCGACACTCCCTTCCCAAATAGATTCAATTTTAGACCCAAACAGGGCTAATTGCATTCAAGCTTAATCATACTAACACATAAGCATGTACCGAGGGAAAGCCTCGAAGTAACGCGACAACCCAGGCAACTAATTCAAATTTCTCATAGAAAGAATGTCGGCCAAATTCTTTTCTATTTTGAACCCCAAAGTAGTTGATCAGACGCCCAATGGCAAGCCACACCACCCCAAGACTCAACCTCCATGCTCATATAAACACATAACATGCGCAAGACAACCACAATCCCATGCAACCACACAAACCATGCCGTGTAGTGGTGCCTAATAATCATCAAACAATTCTCATAAAAGATCGCCCTCACTTCCCACGGCTCCTAGGTATCCGAACCTGAAGCTCTGATACCATTCTGTCACAACCCAAACCCGGATCTGTGAACAAACCCTAAATATTCCATACATAAACCATATCATTAGGAAGTACTTCTAAACGTAAGAAGATAATGGAAATAACATTTATAAGATTTGACAAAATGCTCAAAGTTCCAAAATTACATTCCCAAGTTTATCACAAACACTTGAGGTAACATACATTAACAATCACTTTCATTGCATCATTTTCATTATCTTTTATATAACAAAACCAAACAAAAAAACATCAAGAAATCATTGTTCCCATTCTTTCCCTTTTCCAAAAGTACCCATGGCTTTGGCGTCACCCCGCTCTTCGGAACCTGAAAATTTGTTTGACATATAAACATGAGCCAAAGCTCATAGGATAAAGACTAACTCATATATAATGCATGATTTGTGAGGTGTAAAGGGTGTAACCAGAATAAATATGCACATTCATCCAAATCATTTCCTTTTAACAAACTCACCCACGCACAGGATATTATGCCTAAACCTTAGCGGGCTTTCACCGCAGGACCGCAGCCCCTCATTATGCATGAACCTTCACAGGCTTTCACCGTAGGATCGCAACCCCTCATTATGCATGAACATTCACGTTCAACCGTAGGTTTTCAATTCAAGTTAATAATTTCATTATATAGTTTCTCATAGTTTACATCACTACTCCAATGTCACCAAGTACTAATAACACAATGTTGATAGCAAGAAGATCACATTATTTGAGATAGGTATACACCCATCATGTATATAGTTACATATATATCAATCCGCTCTTATTGTAAGAGAAAACTTAACAAATAGGTCC
>JAULJZ010051735.1:0-13991 GCA_032270985.1 Heliamphora pulchella
TATGGTCCTTTGGCATCTAAAGGATGGAATTTGATCAAATGTGCGGACAGCTCGCTCAGGCAAGCGAGCTCGGGCGTAAAAGGAGATGATGTTGCAAAAGAGGATTTCTTTGGGTACGAAACGAGCCTCGTTCTTCAAATGTTGTAGGATTTCTTCCATTTGGTCGAACATTTTGGCTCGGCCGAGCTTGGTGATGATGAGGTCGTAGGAGAGGAGCGAGCGACGGAAGGGTCTAGGGTCAGGGGTAAGGGCAGAGTTAGGGTTTAGGAAGAGTTGGAAGGCGAGGTTGGGGTCCTTCTGGAGGCGGAGGAGAGAAGCCAATCTGAAAGGTGAGACGTTCTTCAGTTTCGCCATTTCTTTGCAAGGGCTAGTGGTGTCATCAAATGTGCAACAACTAGATTAGAACCAACGAATCACACTAGGGAAAAAGTTTTATTTTTGTGCAAGCGTGTTTAATTGTCGCAATAAAAAACATGAGTTTTAAAATAATATTTTATATAAAAATATTTATTTATAAAATAAATATTATAAGAAATATAAAAGAAAGTTAAAATTGAATTTTCTATTAAATTTTTTTTTGTAAACTAAATAAGTAACAACAACTAATTTTTTATATTTTTATATTTTTATTTATTTCACTTTTTTCGTGACTTATTTGTTCATTTGATTTTACTAACAACTGAATAGAATTTTAGAATATGTTTGAAGTTCTGATAAAAACATAAATGAAATTGGATATAGTTATACAATTAAATCTAACCATTTCATCGTATTATAAAATATTAAAAAAATATGATATTTTACCTCATATTTGGAGTAAATTCATTCAAACACATTTATCTAATCTAATGCATCATTTGTAGTGACAATATAATAATAGAAAAAAATTTCTTAAATTATTCTTATTCTTATCCTGACGCGGCTCAACGGCTCAACACGTAAACAAGTGAGGTGTTTGTCTAGGATCTTATTTTTTAATATATATTATAATAAAATAAAGTGAGGATTAAAATATTATAAAATTAAAAATAGTTTTAGTTTGTCAAATTAAAATATTTTATGTCATTTTTATTTTATTACATATATTATATTTTTAATTTTAAAAATCTAAAAACGAGAGGTGTTATTATTAGGAGCTTTAGTGTAAGGTCCATAATTAACATTTATACAATATTAGGTTAAATAAAAAATACTTTGACGCTTAAAATTTATTGTGTAAAATTAGATCAAAATACACTTACTACATTAAATATTCATGCTTTCACATCAACACATTATCCTTCCACCTCCACCTCCGGCAATTACTGACAAGCTCCGACGAACATCTCCAGTGACTTTTGGTGAGTTCCGACGATTATCTCCGGCGATCAAATAATTTTTTTATATATTTAAAAAAATGAACATATATAATTTTAAAATATTTAGTGTTAATACTAATATAATTAGGAAAACGCAATTATCTCTCTCTCGGTCACCCTCGCAAAGCTCTGTGTTCTACAGTGAACTTGCGGCGACGAATGATGCCGTCATTATCAGAATACGTTGTTTGATAATATTTTATGAAAGATACTGAAATTAAAATATTTTTCTATCGTTAGGCAAAGACATAACAAGTAATGATAATGTAAGAAACCATACTTCTAGTTTTTGAAGTTGTGATTCAAATTCAATATGAGAGAATGAAGAAATGAGTTGTTGTGGACTACAATTGAGAATAGATAAATTTCAAGAGAATAGAAAAATTTATCTATTATAAAATTATTTAAATTAATCTGTTGTAAAATTGTTTAAATTTATTTATTGTAAAATTGCTTACAAATAAATTTATCTGTTATAAAATTACATAAAAATTTATCTGTTGTAAAATTATTTAGATTTATTTCTTGTAAAATTGCTTACAGATAAATTTATCTGTCGTAAAATTGATTAAATTTACTCACAACGGTAAATATATTTGGATTCATCAATAAAATAAAATATTATAAAATTTTAAAGCAAAATTGATAAATTAGATAATAGAGAGTAAAAAAAAGTAACTTATAATTAAATTTTAAAAATAAAATAAAATTTGATTTTTTAAAGAAACTAATTAGAATTTTAAAAAATATATTCAAACAAATTAAATATTGTAAAAAATAAATTAAATTGCAGAAAATAAAGCAAACCAAATTAAACAACTCCGATCTTTAATCTTGATCTCGATCGATTTGTGTTTTGATCTTGATCTTAATTCGTCAACAGTTGCATCGAACTCAAATATTGCCAATTTACCGATTAATTAGAGAGTAGAGAGTTTTTTTTTTTTAATGAAATTAGAGATAGTAGAGGGTCCTATATATAAGAAAAATATATAATTTTTTTAAAAAAAATAATTCAAAAACTAGCCATTGGGCTGGGCCGCGCCGAGCCCAACAGATACTTAATCTCAGCCCTTCATTTTCAAAACGAAGCGATCCAGGCCGTTAATCTAAATTTCTGACTGTTGGAGGCCCTCGGATTGGGTTGGGCCTAACAGCTACATTTCTGGGCTGGCTTTTGGGTCCTGGGGTAGGCTGGCCCATGGGCTTGGGGGAGGCCTAGGTCCGAAGATGGGGGCCACAGGCTTGGGTTGGGCTCAAGCTGAGCTAAGCTCGCACAGTAACGGGCTCCGAGCGAAGGATTGAGGCCGTGTCCTCTTTTGCCCTCTTTGTTCACGAAGGATTGAGGCCCTATTTGTATTAAATGTTAAGAATTTTATTTATTTTTGTTTTGTTTGAATTTTTTATTTTTTGAATTATCTCAATGTGATGAATTTAAAAAATAAAAAAAACTAATCAAATGATGAAAAAAGTCTATTAAACACGAAAATAACTAACATAAAATTTGATTTTTTAACTTATTTTAGCTTATTGTTGTCTTTCATAAACCTTTTTTTTTATTTTGATTAAAATTTTTTACTTTTTTAAATTATCGAGATCAAAAGAGTCTAAAAATATAATATTTTACTTTGGAAACACACCAGCCCCTTATATAAATTCACACTTTTATTGGATATTAAATAAGGTTAGATCCAAACCTGTTCATAAATAGGCCAAAACCTAACCATTTGTGAAATTCAATTTGAAAATCAATTAATCGGGTGAGCGGTTGCGAATATCACGTGCAAGGGAGGTGCAAAACCCCAAATCATTGTTTTGCTAACTATCCAATTAAAGGTTTTGTTTAGATTTATTTATTTCTGAAAAACTGCAAGTTACCCGTATCAAGTTTTTTTTAATCGTCTTCACTAATCAAGCAATCAATTAATTTTTAGAATTCTTGAAATTAATTATTTAGTCGTTATCCACTAATAAAGCAATTAATTAATTTTTAGAATTTCTGTAATTAATTCTTTAGCTGTTTAATTGTTTGATTAGTGCGCAAAATTTCTCTTATTCCTTTTAACATGCATTTTCTTGATCTATAACTTCGTAAATGTTTTGGCTCATTAGAAATAATGAATAGAACGTTCACTTTTTCTTTCTTTTCTACAAATACGATCTGTCAAAGGTTATTCCTGAATCTATTGTACTATGAGTGCATATATATAGTGGATAAGTTGTGAATCTCAAGAAATATCTCGCTGTCATCCTCTTGCAGCGAGTAATAATATTCGAAGAGCATGACAATACTCTCAAGGAGAGTTGGCGACGCGCTTGCAACCACTAGTGATATCGTTATATTTAATTACTTTAATTTTTTAATATTTTTTTTTAATTTTCAAAAATATAATTCTTCCAAAAATGAAGACATAAAATGAAAGTGAAGTTTTTGTCATAAAAATATATTTTATTACATAATAATTTATGTACAAAAAATTATATCTTCTTCTTATTATTATTAATTAATCATACAAGAGAAAAGTGTTTAGTATATGTCTTGTATTCTACGGACCCATATAATTAATATTTTATTTTTATGTATTTGAGTTGAGCTGAAATCATAAATTCACAAGAAGTCTAATATGTGTAGGGTTTTATAATTATATGGGGATTTGATTTTTCAGAGTTTGCGTATAAATAAAACTCTATAATTCAAGTAATTTTGTGTGGAGAGTAAATAAAGGGAGTAGAGATATAGGGAGAGATGAAAAAATACCAAAAGCACGGGAATAACCTTTGAGCGAAAAAACGAAATTTATTTCAAGACTCAGGTTGTGGGTGTAGAGTTTTTGAGTATTTTTTATCCCGAAATTATACATTCTACGGTTATATTAGATTATCTTTGACACCCGTGAACGTAGGTAGATTGTGCCAAACCACGTATATCATTGTTATCTTTTTCTTTGGTGTGTGCATGGATGTGTACTTTCGTTCGCATTTGGGGATTGGTACTCAAATCCCAACAAGTGGTATCAAAACTAACGATTGAAGATCCGAAGCAGTGGTGGGAGATCGAAACACATGTATTATTTTTTATTTTGGTTCGTATAAATCAAAGATATATTTTTTTTGCACAAAAGAAAGGAAAATAAAAAAAAGAGACAACCACGATGGCGCAGAAACACCGTTGTCGCCTTGACTGAAGGTCGAATCCATATTGAGGTTTGATTGAAAGCCCACGCTGCATGAAAGAGAAATTACTTGTGATTTGCTTTTTTCTCTGGAATTGGAATGGCTTGGGTTGGAATAAGTAATAAGGAAGAAAACTAATTCAAGAGTTTGGATCCTGTGTGGTTGTGTGCATAAAATTAATTCTTTAAATTTTTTTGTTATATCGGATCATATATATAATAGAAAAATCTAGAACGAATATGTATCTTGAGGTTTTTCAGTGCTGCAGATTTATCGGTGTGGTCAGAATTTTTAGATTCTAAATGATTTGATAAGATTGGATAAATCGGCATAGATTGAGATTGATCGAGCGAAATCAAAGATGATCAGAGGCAATGGGGTTTGATTGCGAGTGATCAGAAGCAATTTGATTCAATCAATGACGGAAGACTTAATCATCAATAGATGCAGCTGGAATTTAGTTGCAGTGGAGTCAAGTCAGACGGCGATTTCTTGATTCGATAGATGATTAGCAGTCATTACACCTCAACAAATAGGTGGAATGATGACAGACACCTCGACGAATAGGTGTCAGACGTCTTGGTGCAGAGATGCGGGACATACTAGTTTGAGTGTGGCAGATTGACGACGATGACAGAATCAACATCAGCACCGGTTATCTTTAGGGTGATTTGCAGAATTCAAGCCAAGGTAGAGATTATTGGGTGTATGTCTTGTATTCTGCGGACCTATATAATTAGTATTTTATTTACATGTATTTACGTTAGGCTAAAATCATGAATCCACAAGGAGTTTACGATGTGTCGAGCTTTATAATTATATGTGGGGTTAGAATTTTTAGAATTTGCCTATAAATAGAACTCTATAATTCTAGTAATTTTGTGTAAAAAGTAAATTAAGAGGGTAAAAATATAGTGAGAGATAAAAAAATACCAGAGGCACGGAAGTAATCTTTGAGCAAAAAAATAGAATTTATTTCAAAACTCGGGTTGTGGGTGTCAATTTTTAGGTGTTTTTGATCACAAGATTGTATATTCTACAGTTATATTAGATTATCTCTGGCATTCGTGGATGTAGGCAGGTCATGTCAAACCACGTATATCATTGTGTATTTTTTTTTTTGGCACGTGACATGTGCATAGATGTGTGTTTTCGTTCGCATATGGAGATTTATGGTCAAATTCCAACAAAAAGGCATTTCTCACCCTTTCCTTCTCTTCTATTCTCTCTTATAATTATCACTTTTTTTCACTCCAATGTTTATGCCACGTGATACCTAGCTAATACCAATTATCAATTGTTGTGTTATGTAGAAAATATAAATATAAAAGTAATTGATCATACTCTATATATTATTTACTTTTAAGATGATGCAATTGACAAATATTCTCCATATTTTTACTTAATTACACTATGTAAAAATTACTCTAAAAATGTGAAACTCAGACCTTAGACATGATGTCATAGGCAGATATGGGCGCAAAATTTTAATTTAAGAGAGACGAATTGTTCTTATAAATTTTTAAAAATGTATATATTAAATTTTTTAAAAAATTTTAAAGTGGCGAACTTATATAATCATGAAATACTTTTGAACTAATACTACTATAATAGTGAATTTTTTTAAAATTTTGAAAAAATAACCGCCCCATTCGCCTCCCTTTGGTCCATCCATAGTCATAGACACTTTAGAGAATTGCTTCTATTCAACTATTTCTACAAGTTGTAAAAGGTTAAGAAAATAAATATAGATAAGAACATATGAATTTTCTCTTTTTTGAATCCATTTCTCATGTACATTAAATAACAAAAAGTTTATGATTCTTTCTACATGTAGATTTATGATTTTTATTGCGTGAAGATTGATTCTCCCTAAGTGGGAGTTTTCTCCTTCACTCATGAAGTTTTTTTTCTCCTTATTTGAAGAATTGTATTGTATCAATGAAGTTTTTTGTTGGATTTCATATCAAATTTGTAATGGATTTAAATCTCTTGATCTTTTATGATTAAAAAAAAATCAATGTCGTAAAGCTAGATCCGTTTGTTTTGCTAGTAACTTTAAATTAAATTGCATTAAGCCACTTTATACTATACAATACATTTTTTATTCGAGTTGAGGCATGTACAACTCCCATACAACCCACTTTAAAGTGGCTGTACATGCTTTTTAAATTGACTAATTATTCGGTAATCTCGGAGCACCGTATGGTATTTGTTTACATGATACTCTTATCCAATAGTGTAGTAAAAAAATACTCAAAGTAAAACAATGTTGATTCATTTTTATTGAGTAGATGAAAGACATGGCTTACTTACATAACATGCATTGAATATTTTTATTTATCAAGAACATTATGTATTATCGCCCCTGGGTTCGGGGATCCTGCTATGACCCAAGTCACAGGGGTGCTTGAGGGCTTTATGAGTTTTAATTTAGATTTTATAATTTAATTAAAATTATTCATTATTTTATATTTAGTAAGTAGTTAATTTTGTGTAAAAAATCAGATCAATCGAACATCGTTATTCATATGATTGGAGTATGTTTGTTTCTAAATAAAATAACCAATTTTTAGAATTTTAAGAATAAAATGTAAGTTTAATATGCACTAATCATAAGACTATTTATGTCCAATTGACCTGATTTTTTGTACAAATTAAGTACTCATCAAATATAAAATAATAAATAATTCTAATTAAATTATAAAATTAAAATTAAAATTCAAAAATTCTCACAGCATTTCTACTGTGACATGTGGCCCAACTTAAGTTGGGTCATAACAGAGTCCTCTCTCCGCATCGCTCACATAGTTCTCCAAAAGTACATAATAATCTGCCAATTAAATGTGAAGTTGGGTCATAACAGAGTTCTCTCTCCGCATCGATCACATAGTCCTCCAAAAGTACATAATAATTTGCCGATTAAATGTGAGATACATAGAGAATGTACAAACATTTAATGCATTCTTAGTCAACGAACTATTCCATACAACCCACTTTAAAACGGTTGTACGCACCACTTAAATGTGAGATACATAAAGAATGCCCAATCATTTAATGCATTGTTAGTCAACGGACACGATTTAGCAAAACTCAATAACAGGAAAATTTTAAAAAAAAAAAAATTTTCTAGCTACCAATCTGGTGCCATTCAATGATCCAAGACTTGGCCTCAGCCCTCATGAGATAGTTTTTTAAAGATTTTTTTAATGTGATTTTTTTGTTTTTAGTAAAAAACTTTACATTAATTTAAATGATAATATTTTCTAAATTTCTTTCGTTACAAAAAATCTAAAAAATAAAAAATAAAAAATAAAAAATAAAAAATAAATATTTTTAAAAAAAAAACCCATATAAGACAAAAAAAAACCATTTAAAGGCTTTTTTGTCTTTATATAGAGATCATTTTTCTACTCTAACCAAAATTATTATACTTCTAGATTTGTTTATCACGGCGAAACAAAAAAGTAAAAAATCTAAACTAAAATAATAAAAAAAATTAGAAAAAATAAAAAATAAATCACAAAAAGTTATCTCAAACAATGCCTAAGCTACTTCCCATTTTTTTTATGGTTCATTTTTGCTTAGATTGAATGCGGTCCACTCGTGTCACATTTTGGTAATTGAAATCATACATTTTTTAATTCTCAATATGTATATCATATATGTAAAAATTAAATTTATTAAAAGATTTAACAATTCTTATAATCAAAATGTAATGTAAATAGGCCATACTTGTTCAAAAAAAAAAAACAAAACGGTGTGTGTGTGTGTGTGTTGGTTGTAGCTTAACAGCTCTTTTAACTTCTCAAATCAATTTCATCATCATATTGTGCTCAGGAATTACTGTTGAAAAATAAGTGAATTTTGAACATTTTTTGAATATAATTTTAGCAAATTTTGAAGCGAAATATATATGAATTGAATTAATATTTTTTTATGATTTTAAGTCATAATATGTTTATCTCTATAAATAAATTAACCATGAATATTGTGGCGTTCAAAATCGTTAACGGGTGAATGAAAAATTAATTTTAAAAGTGTGCCATTAAAGTTGGCAAAAGTTGATAACTTTGGATAATCCCACATTGCTTGGGAGATAAAAGTTAAATGGCGTATAAGATTCTAGTTGGAATTTGAGTTTGAGCTTCAAGGGGTACCAAGTTTTGTGAATGAGGGAGGACCTACCTAAGTGTGGGTAGGGCCAACTCTTATCTTTTTGTGAAAATTTTTGGGTTTTAAATAATTTAATTATTTAAATTATTTCAAATATAGTTACCATTTATTACCATTTTGACCGTTGAACGTGAAAACGGAGCTATTGGAGTTTGAAATGGGTTCGCGCCGGTTGGGCGGTCCAATCGTCAGGCATCAATTCGATCAGTTACTTGGATAGTCTATTTAAAGGCTATTTCGCAACCAGTTTTGATCACTAAATTCCTGATTTGCTCCCCTTCTTTTGTGCTTCCATTGTGTCATTTATTGCCTATGCATTTTTGCCATTTCTGCAACAGAGAGTTTAAAGCATCACCTGCGTTCATTGGATTCTTAGATTGTTGTGTTGCTTCTAAGAATTGTAGATCGTTGTATCTTGAGAAACATACGCTGTTAGCGAGGGCGCTCTTGTATTAAGGACATCGTGTTAAGCATGAGACTTGATCTTACCCTTCCATGACAAGTTCTTCAAATTTTTCGGTTTTTACGAATTCTGCATTTTGTTTCTTCTTATTTTACTGCAGTATGTTTTTTTTTCCTGTCAGTGTTTTATTTTCTTCTTTCTATTTTAAAACCACATATTGTTTTATTAAAAAAAAAGATTATTGTTTCTGCTTTTATTTATTTTATGTATCTGGGTATACACAACAGATTATTATTTGATTGATTTTTCCCAACAATCACTAGTCCTTTGTCTTGATTTGCTTATAAAAAAAAAAATTTCTTTAGATTCGTTTACACAATAAGCATCCACTGATAATGAACTTATTTAAGTGAGTAGTTTTTATTATTTAATTAAAATTTTATATATTCTAACATTTCTTAATGAGACAAGTTAAAAATATAAATTTTTTAATTAAAATATATAAAAAAATTCAAAAAAATCATAATAAATTAATAAATCAAATTTTATATTATTCATTTTCGTTGAGTAAACTTTTTTTTTTCAATCCTATTTTTTCGTTCCTCTAATTAAGATGATCCAAGTTTTTTTTTTTTAAAAAGCCAAAAGTTATAAAAAAAAAAAAAGGCAAAAAAGGCAAAAAAGGCAAGGGGGTATATCCAAGCTACAACAGACAAAAGGATAAGTTCCTGGGAACACCCTTTGAATTTGAAAATGAGGGTTCTTTAGTATTTTTAACTCTTGAAAAGCTGATCTAGAACCCAGAGTCACAAATATATTTCTTTTGTTAGTTAATGTATTATGAGTTTGGTGATGATGGGTCGTTTTCTGCCTCATTTGATAATCTTTACAGTTTTTTATTTTTTTATTTATAATAAATAAAAAATAAATTTTTATTTATTTTAATAAAAAATAAAAATAAAAATATATTTGGCATATAAATATTTAAAAAATAGTAGTCATAAGACGGTGAATAAATGTAGTGGTCGAAGGTGATGACTGAAGGTGGTACTCGAAAGTGATGATCGAAATTGTTAATCAGTGACGATAAAAAAAAATGGCGATGGTAGTCGAAAGCAATAGTCGTATATGATCGTCGAAAAATATAATTGGATGTGGTCGTCAGAGCAAGTGGTTGGAAGGTAAATGATAGTAAAAAATGGTGACCAGATATATTAATTAAGAACAATAACAAGAGGTAACAATAGTGGTCGAAAGTATTGGTCAAATGTAGCGATCAGAGTGGTGGCCGGATATAATAGCCAGAGATGATGATCGGTATTTGTAATAAGAGGTAGTAGATGAAGAAAGATAAAACAAAAATTTATTTACAATAAGTAAAAAGATATATTTTCTGTTTGTAAGAATTTAGTAAATTTTGAAGATTATTTATAGTTTTTTTAAAACAAAAAAATTATTAAACATGATTTTGTTTAGATTTACAAAAAAATTAAAACAAAAAACAAAAAAATAAAAAACATAAATATTACTGAACATGGCCTTCATGTACAACTATGCCACTCCTCTCACTTTTTTTTTTTTTTCAGAATTAAAATAACAAAGCAAGATCAGTCAAGATAGTACATGATGCCCATGACATCATTCCAAAACAGTTGGGTGACCGAGAAAGGGGGATCAAACAACTAGATTCTCCTCCTGTTTCTCTTCTTGTCACGCCTTTGCAAAACTTGATCTTTCCTTTGATGGCATTGATAAAGAAAATTGAAAAATATCAAGAATCGGACAGGTAACAAATAAATTAATTTGTTTGTGAATAATATTTATTTTTTTATTAATTTAAACCGTGAGTTCCAATTTTGACAAATATGTAATGGACTTCATAGTGTGTTTGATTTTTTTTTAAATATCTTAATTAGAGTGTCCAAGCAAATATACGTCGAATGTTCTTTAACGGACCATTCTCACTCTCTATTAATTGAAAACTCAATTAAAAATAAGACAAAACTTCATATATATATATATATATATATATATATATATATATATGATTTTTTTAAAAATTTTGACTAAAATTTTTTATTTTTCTAATAGTCTCAATGAGATAAACTACTTTTTAAAAAAAAAGTTGAGAAAAAGATAAAAAAAAAAACTCACTAAAGACGAAAATAAGCAACATTGAATTTGACTTATTCGATTATTTTGGCTTATTTCAGTCTTTTATAAAGTTTTTTATATTTTAATACAAAAAATTACTTTTTTCCTGTCTCTCGATAAAAAAAATCAAAAAGTATAATAGTTTGACTAAACGATGAAAAAAAAATCATTGAAAACAAAAATAAGGTAATAAACAATTATCCATAGGGCCAAAATAGATTTAACAATCTATATATAACGAGTTACAATGGTTGATGTGACATATATTTATTAATCTAAGAGCTCCTATTCCTTTCAAAGAATACAATGGTGAGATTAAGTTCATTGAAACTTTTGTCTCTTTGATCAGTTATTATTTAATTCAAGTATAACTACCAATTAACATGTGATAATTGTATATTTTTTAATTAATTTATTATTATTTAATTCGAATATTTGAACAATCTATTGATTTGTCACTACTATTTTTTTATATTTTTTTATCTTTTATAACTTTAATTAGCATTATAAGTCATTGAATAATTTTAAAAAAATAATAATAGTACATTTAAACACGGGTTATATCTGGTTAAAATCAAAGTGAAAGACTGAGTGGGTATAAATTTACCAAAAAACAATTGAAAACTAGTTCTTATATGAAAAGAGTGGGACCATTCATGGGTCCCAGCTCATATTTCAATCTGAAAAAGGAAACTGTTGTGCAACGTCCCTATCTGTTGAATCAAAAAGGGTAACCTCTATGCTCTTTGCTCTATGCTTTAGCAGGGAAGGGAACCAATCTCTGAAATTCCCTCTGTTATCTGAAACCAGAGAATGTTTGCTGAACGGTTCAAAGACAAAACACATTTTTTATATTTATTTTAAAATATTTTGAATCATTTAACGTACATCTCGATAAACAGAAAATATATCAATAATTAGTGCAAGTGTCTAATTAAAAATGTATATATTAACATAGAACTACATATTTTCTTGACTCGAACATTCTTGCCGAGTAACCCGAACAGAATGATGAAAAAAGATTTGTGTAACCTAACCCAATTAATTTGAATACAAGCTAGACTTGGGTTTTGTTTTGGTTACTATGGATTGTATTTGAATGGAGAGAAGAAACTGAGGCACCAAACATTCCCTTCAGCTGCACCAGAAAGACCTGCGTACAACGGTGGGCAACAGCATTTCAAGCTTGATATATATACCTAAAAATGAATTCAAACTAAGGTTTTAAATTGCATTATTCATATAAAAAAAACTCTATGCCTATTTATTTCGTTAGTAGAATGACATAATTTTCTCGCATAAGAATGAGACGCCCTAATTAAAGGCTAATCTACCTACTAGAAGAGAAAGTAGCCCCCCACCCTTACATGGGAGAGTTGTATACGGTCTCTAAACGAGTATGTATTCCTAACAAAACTTTATTTATTTAAGTATCAATAATGGAGAAAAATTTATGCGCATACTTTTCAAGACTTTATTTTATAAGTATGAAATGAGCAAACAATGATGACCCAAATTATTTATCTATTCTATAGGTCCATAAAAAAGATCATCTTTGCAAAGATTAGTTTGATTGAAACCCAACATATACATGAGCAAAATACATTTTGTATCGTTAAATAGATGGGTTAAACTTAAACAATTCATTTTATTAAAAGAAAAACCAATTTGTGAATGTACCGATGTTTGATTAATTAGCTAAATTTTTGCACACATTTGTTTTAAGAGACCTACTATATAGATGAACAATTCAAAATTCCATTGTGGGTCATCTTTAAGCCCCTCAAAACAGAATCTTGAGTGGAAAATTATTTCATGTCTTATGGAGTATTGTTCTAAATAGATCTGGGTCACATTTATGTGAAGCTCACATTAAAAGTGGAGAGATCCACACAGATATGTTGCCAAATTTATTAGGAGCAATGCCTCATGGGACATGAAATAATTGCTTATGGACAAGAGTTACATTTCACTGGAAAATATGGTTATGTATCAACTAATATCAACATAAACGGATCTAAGGAGGGCAGATGGGGTTGATTACATATTCAAAACTTTAAAAAAAAAAACTCACTATTATATATAATAGTATTAATTCAAAATATTTCAAAATTATATAAGTTCGACCTTTTAAGATTCTTTTAAAAATCTAATATATGCTCTCCTTAAATTTTATTAAAACAATTTACTCCTGCTAAATTAAAATCTCGCGTCTGTTCCTGAATACCAATTTATATATATCGGTTGATTCATAAGTAAATATTGCCCCGTATGGCTAAACTTGCTTATTTGCTTATAAGTAAATAAGTAAGTTTGACTAAGTTGATTTTTTCATCTTTAGTAAAAAAATTTATCATTTAGTCAAATTTTTATACTTTTTAGACTCCTCTTATTGGGACGAGTTGAAAAAGTAAAAAATTTTAATCAAAATATAAATAAAGTTTAAAAAAATAAAAAAAAACAAATAAACCAAATAAACAAGTTTATAAATAAAATAAGTAAATAAGCTAATAAGCAAGTTCACCAAATGGGGCCATTGATATCTAAAGTTTATTATTTCCATATCATATCGTATCAATTAATATTTAGAAACCTGATTCATATCCATATATGAGCATAATGAGAGAGAGAGAGAGAGAGAGAGAGAGAGTTCTTACAGTAGTGGTAGTGAAACAAGAGATGTTAACGTTGTGCCTTGGAAAGCAGCGAACCTTGTTGAAATCCTT
>JAULJZ010051746.1:0-13990 GCA_032270985.1 Heliamphora pulchella
AAAAAAAAATGATGCGTATCATTATTTACCTTTGCAACAAACAATATGTATCATTTTCTGCAATAAACAAAGATTTCTTTAAAATTTAATGTGTATCATTTTCTACAATTTTTACCAAACTTGATACGACCAAAAAATGGAAAAAAAACGAAATAAACTGGACTACCCAAATCATTAGTGGATTAAAAAATGTAACCAAAATATGCCGTAACAAGTTCTTTGGGACAAACAAAGGATACGTTAAACACGAAATAATTTTTGAAAAATGAATGAAAGTGTAAAATATACTTAAAAATTGTTGTAAAAACCTAACCGGATACAAAACAACTGGATTAAACAACTGCACGGCAAATTGAAGTACCGCATAATATTGCAAATCTCCAACAAAAATTCCAACCGAAGTTCCGATGTGTTTGGTGGGATATGGCTGAGCAACCAAATGAATCGATTTGATAAAATGTGGAAATGCAGGAACATGTTTGAGGGGATATGGCTGAGCAAGCAGATGAACCGATTTAATAAAAATGTGGAAATGAGAGAATATATGAGTGCGTGATTAGACGAAATGAGGTAATGTGTGATTGCGTGAATTGTGGAAACGATTTTTTCAAAATCAGATGCTTTGTAATCTTTCCATTTTTATTGTATTGTCTTTTAAAAGTAACAAAGGGCATAAATGTCCAATTTTTTCTAAAAATTTAAAAAAGGACTTTGTGGAATACAAAACTTTGGATGAGGACTTATCCTCAATCATCTTATTAAAATAGGACCTATCCTTAATTTACGCTTAGTATTATAGTTCTGATGTTTAGTATGAGATAAATGGGTTTGCACGGTGGTGCTAATTATTCTTTAAAGAGTGAATGTATTTTGTTATTTTGTCAATGAATGAATGCTTATAGAGAATTGAGTCGAGTTCTGTGATTTTGTGAATGAATGAATGTATTTTGAGCCGAGTTATGTGATTTTGTCAATGAATGAATGTATTTTGTGATTTTGCACCCGAGTTCTACATAAGCATTTATAAAGAATTGAGCTGCAAATGCATTGTTCACCACAAAGGTTCCTATATGATTTCAAATCCAGACCACGTGAAAGTTGGGACTTTGGGCAATGGGAACTAAGGAGAAGGACAACTAGAGGGAGATAGTGGAGTATAGAAGTACAGTTACTTTGAGGATAGAGATTAGTAGTAAGTGACTTCAAAAACCCAATTAAATGAGGACAAAAAGAAAGATAGTTGGGTGAAGTAGACATGATGTGCATTGTGTGCTTGTCTAGTAATGCTTCATTCTTTTAAAAAGCAAGAATATGAAAATGTGTTGACGTTTATATTAAACAATATTTTTCAAGTGGACAAAAGATCTAAGGTAAAGAATAAACCATAGTCTAAGCTATCATTTCTATGCATCAAATATGCTTTCAACCAACTGATGTAGTATAAGTGTGGTGAACACTCAAATTCCAGTAATGAAAACATTGAATGCTTTGAGTAAAAGCTTTGAGAAAAATTCTTAAATACTGCTTGATCTGTTATATAAATCCACCTCCATTGTTAACTTGTACTCTTTTATTTACATACGGTTAAATTAAGCAATGTTATCATAATTAATTCAGATTAACTTACCTAGGTTCTCATAGCCTTAGTTTATTTGGTTTAGCGGTTCACATAAGGTTTCCTACCCATGCCTTTTTTTAATATTTGTTTTGATCCTGCAAATGACATTTCAAGATTGTGCTATATTTATTTTGCAAAGTGACATCTATTCAATATAACCACATAAATACTGTAACGCCTCGATTTCCAAACAATAAAATTGATTCCCGACCCAGGAGTTCTCACATATTGTAGGTGGCAGCATGCGCCGTTTTTCTTAGAAATTAGTTGTGCATGGCCCAAATCTATCAAATGGGTTCGGATTGACACCAAACTTTACACAAAATAACTTCTAAGCACAACTAACATGTGAAAAGAAACAAAACTCAAAATCAATTCCGAAGCCGAGAGTTATCACATATTGTAGGTGGCGGCATACGCTGTTCTTCTTAGAAAATTAGTTGTGCATAGTTCAAATTTGTCAAATGGGTTCGGATTGACACCAAACTTTACACAAAATAACTTCTAGGCACAAGTGACATGTGAAAAGAAACAAAACTCAAAGCCGATTCTCGAGCTGAAAGTTACCACATATTGTAGGTGGCGGCAGACGCCGTTCTTCTTAGAAAATTAGTTGTTCATGGTCCAAATTTGTCAAATGGGCTCGGATAGACATCAAACTTTACACAAGTAACATCTAGGCATAAGTGACATATGAGAAGAAACAAAACTCAAAATCGATTCCCGAGCCGAGAGTGATGTTAGACTTTCTTACATGTTCAAATGTTAAACTTTCATTGTTAAACTATTTAATGTCTCATTTTTTTTATTATAGTTGGGACGAAAAGTATCATTAGGTTGCTACAATATTCCAAAATATGATGTGATGGAGGGGATTGTTGTTAGTACATATCACGCCCCAAACACCAGGGTCATGCGAAAGCCCACCAAACACCCAATTAAGAAAAATAGGTTTTCACAGTTGGAAATCAAAATACAACATTTGGATAAAAGATGCCCAAGTTCAACTCTCATAAAACTGTAACATGCATTCTCATACATGAATAATCATATCGCCTAAAGGCGTACAAAACCAGCCCAAACAGGCATCACATGTAAAAGTACATGTCTCAAAAAGGGAAACTACAGTAAGTCTTCTATCGCCTCTACAACTAGGTCAACTCCACGTGCTCACCTGAAAAAGATTTTACAGAAAAAATCCCACATCGTGAGTCGAAACCCAATAGAAAAAATAGGCTGTAAACTGTAATACAAGTCATGCAATCATGTGGTGGGAGTTGACTCGACCACAAAAGCCAAACAGGTGTTTCTCTCAAACACCACAAGTTTTCCATCCTTGAAACCATGCATATAATCTTGACAGATATCATGCCACAGTTAAGGGAAAGCAGTAAAACACAACATTCTCCACCCGGGGATCATAGCCGAGGAGACACGATAAAACGTAATCTTATGTTTCGACTCTGCCACACCGACAAAGGTAACAACTATAGACTCTTGTCCATTACTTTACAGCCGCGCAGGATCCAATATGTAATGACAAGTTCTAAACGGAGTCACGACAACGACGCCATTAACAGAGGCAGCCGATAAATACTTAATTTACGGGACCTGAGCCCGAGAGAACTAAGCATCCACACGACTCAATTTACGGGGACTAACCCGAAGGAACTGAGTACCTACGCTGCGCACGTTTTCGGACTTGCACTGAGGAGCAATGGAAGCCCAACTCAACAAACCCATTGTCACGATACATCTATGGATAAACATTTCAAAACCAACTCACAAAAACAAATATACAACACATGTATATATCAGGGATCCAATCCATGAACCATAGAGATCAAACAAAACATGTAAAGACATATTTTCACCAAAACGTTTTAGAAGTTGAGACTCAATCCCGATGGTTAGCTCCAAACCTTCACTAAAATGCATTTTCAAAATCGTCCTTTTGAAAACCACAAATACCCCTATTGAAATCATAGAATTTCATAAAAAAAAAAAACCTCGGATAAGCATCACACGAGGAAGTGAGGGAACCCAAAACCATTTGAAACAACACCCAAGCCCCATCACAGGACCTCAGTCGACTGGCCTAAGTCCCCAGTCGACTGAAAAACTCACTAGAAAAAGAGTTTCAAAACATAAGAAAATTTAGTCGACTGACCCCCCCTGGTCCAGTCGACTGAATTCCCAAAAGCATGATTTAGTCGACTGACCCTCAAGGTCCAGTCGACTGAACTTCCCCAGATTTTGTTTTTGAGCACGGATCATCCCAATAAAACCCAAAACGAATCCTTGAAACTTCCATCCAACACCCTCGAACTCACACACACTCAAACCTAACAATAAAGGCCTCAACGTAACATCCAACACCGTTTTCATCCAACCTAAACGTCGAAAAATGGTTTTAACCCAAAATTGGATTTGAAACATAAATCACTTTTCATACGTTTTTAAATGGTAGAAACACATAGGATTACACGTAGTACCCTCTAACAGTTACACAGTCTAGGATCTTACTTCAGTGAATTGAAAACTTGACGCCTCGATGCACGTGCAAAACAAAACTTTGCCAGAATAAAATTCTATCCAGATGGATGCGTAGACCGCAATGCCGATACTAAAGATCAGCAGTTAGTTTGTCAAAAACCAATCCCCGAGCTCCCGAGAAGTTAGAGAGAAGGCAGAGCGTTTGGTGAGTTTAAAGCTAGAGAGAGAGAAGAGGAGATATTTTGATGAACATATCTAACAGAAGATATTTATAGTCAAAATATCTCGAAAATATCTTTTTTTTTGGTTAAATTTTGAAATTCACACAGCAACTCCTTATAACCCCGGGAACCGACCCCGCATGCTTAGATAAACATAAACATGCATCAAAATGGATAAGTCATAAAAATATATATGCAAAAACACGTCATATATATATATATATATATATAAGTCTCAAAAAGAGATTGGTCCGGGTCTCATAACTCTCCCAGCTTAAGGAATTTCGCCCCCGGAATTCACTACAAGGTCACGCATTCCCGACTCAAGCTCCAGGTATCAAGCACGCAACTCGGACCATTAGACATTGACATAAGCAATTGTTCTGCCTCGCAACACTTGCTCCTTTGTATCAAGAATTTTTATCGGACGCTCCTCATATGTGGCATCTGCATCAACCCGCAACTCGGCCCAATCTAGCACATGTGAAGGATCAGGCTCGTACCTCCGTAGCATAGAAACGTGAAACACGTTGTGTACAGATGCTAACTGAGGTGGCAGCGCCAAGTGGTAAGTAACCTCTCCAACCCTGTCAAGAATCTCAAAAGGCCCAATAAAGCGCGGTGATAGCGTCCTGCTACGACCAAACCTCATCAAACCCTTACGTGGTGAGACCTTAAGAAACACATGATTCCCCACTGCAAACTCCAGAGGTCTTCTCCTCTAATCTGCATAACTTTTCTAGTGACTCTGAGCTGTCTGAAGTCGCTGGCAAATCGCTGCGATCTTCTCTGTCGTCTCCCGCACTATGTCTGGTCCCAAAACGGTGGTCTCCCCCACATCGGTCCAGCACACTGGTGACCTACACGGTCGACCATATAAAGCCTCATACGATGCCATTCCAATACTGGACTGATTGCTGTTGTTGTATGCAAACTTTGCTAGTGGTAGATGATCCTCTCACGGACCTCTGAAGTCAAGAACACAAGCCCTCAGCATATCCTCCAGAATCTGTATGGTTCTCTTAGACTGACCATCCGTCTGGGGGTGAAAAGCAGTACTGAACATCAAGTTCGTCCCCAAAGCCTCCTGAAGACTCCTTTAAAAGCGCGATGTGAAGCGCGGGTCTCGGTCAGAAAATATAGACACTGGCACTCTATGTAAGTGGACTATCTCTCTGACATATAAATGACTCAGTTGGTCCACCGAATCCTTTACACGAATGGGGAGAAAGTGTTCAGACTTCGTCAACCTATCAACCACAACCCAAACGGCGTCGTGTCCCCTAAGTGAGCGAGGAAGTCCTGACACAAAGTCCATCATGACGTTCTCCCACTTCCATTCAGAAATTGGTAACGGCTGTAACAATCCTCCCGATTTTTGGTGTTCCACCTTTACTTGCTGACAAGTAAGACACCGAGAAACAAACTGAAGCACATCCTTCTTCATCCCTGTCCAATAGAACTGATAACGTAAGTCATGGTACATCTTCGTGCCTCCAGGATGCACTGCATGGCATGAATGATGACAGTCATGTAGTAGGTCAGCTCGGCATAACTCTAGTACAAATAACCTCCTGGCCAATCTCAGACTCTGATCTAAATCCACAACCCATCCTGCCGAATCCCCTCCACTAGCGACACGATCTCGCATCATCTAAGCCTCCTGGTCCATCTGTTGGAGCTCTAGCACTTGTGCAATCAATGCTGGTCGTGAAACTACTGAAAACAAGGTGGCCTCCATCATTGTATCCCCAAGACACAGATCAAACTCTCCAACCTCTCTAAGCATGTCCCATTCCTGTATAGCCACAGAAGCTAACGAGCCATGAGATCTCCTGTTGAGAGCGTTAGCTACAACGTTGGCCTCCCCTGGATGGTACTGCAAGTCAAAATCATAATCCTCCAATAACTCCATCCATCGTCGTTGGCGCAAGTTCAAGTCCTTCTACGACAGCAAGTATTTTAAGTTCTTGTGATCGGAGAAAACCTCGAAGTGCTCACTATAAAGATAGTGACGCCATGTCTTCAAGGCAAAGACCACGGCAGCCAACTCCTGATCGTGCGTCAGGTAGTTCTTCTCATGGATCCTCAGCTGCCGAGAACCATAAGTTACAACCTTCCCCTCCTGCATCAAGACACAGCCAAGACCATCGTGTGAGGCATCACAATACACTGTATGTCCCAAGCCTCGCTCTGGGATAATCAATACTGGTGCGCTAGTCAACCTCGTCTTCAGCTCCTAGAATGTTGACTCACAGAACTCAACCTAAACAAACACAACGCCCTTTCGTGTCAGACGCGTCATCGGTGCAGCAAGTCTCGCAAAGTCCTTTACGAACCGTCGATAGTAGCTTACTAAACCCAAAAAACTACAAATCTCAAAAACATTCTTCGGTCGCTCCTAACCTGTCACAGCATCTGTCTTCGACGAATCCACAGCTACCCCGTCTGTCGACACCACGTGTCCAAGAAACCTCACCTTTGACATCCAAAACTCGCACTTCTAGAACTTCGTATACAAGCTGTCCTCTCTCAAAGTCTGCAGAACAATACTCAGGTGATCCTCGTGCACCTCTCTAGTGGGTGAGTAGATGAGAATATCATCCACAAACACCACCACAAAACTGTCTAGATAAGGATGGAAGATCCGATTCATCAAACCCATGAACGTAGCAAGAGCGTCCGTCAGACCGAACGGCATAACCAGAAACTCATTGTGATCATAGCGAGTTCAAAAAGTAGTCTTCGCTATGTCCTAGTCCCTAATCCTCAACAGGTGGTATCCTGATCTCAAATCAATCTTTGAAAAGCAGCTCGACCCCTTCAACTAATCAAACAAATCGTCTATCCTTGGCATAGGATATTTATTCTTCACTGTTACCTGATTCAGCTTTCGGTAATCAATGCACAAACGTAAGCATCCATCCTTCTTCTTGGCAAAGAGAGCAGGAGCTCCCCACGGTGAAATACTCGGGCGTATGAAACCCCTATCTAGTAGCTCCTGAAGCTGTACCTTGGACAAATGCAGCTTAGCGGGTGCAATCGATAAGACGGCATAGATATGGGAGCAGCCCCTGGAATCAACTCAATAGAGAACTCTACCTCACGGCTCGGTGGCAACTCATACAGATCATCAGGAAAAACATCATAATAGCCGCAAACCACCGGAGATAACTTACCTCGAACCCCAACCTCCTCATCCAACATGAGAGCTTGCAAAGAGGGAACCCAGGTTACCCTGGTTCCGTACAACACCCGACATAGACCTCAAACCCTCATCATGGTCACCCACAAAGAAAAAACAATCTCCCGCTGGTGTACAAATCGTCGCCCTCCGTCAATCGCAATCGATAAAGGCACAATAGGTGGTCAACCAATCCATTTCTAGGATGACATCAAACGTGGTCATGTCTAGAATGATGAAGTCAAACTCTAGACAACGATCGGTAACCTCCAACACACAGGATCTACACACAAGACTCAACGTCACATTCTCACTGACTGGGGTCTCCACACTCAAGGTACTACCCAACCAATCCATTTCCAGCCCCAAAGCAGATGCAAAAGCAGATGATATAAATGAATGTGATGCTTCGGTGTCGATAAGAACACTGGCCCATGATTTATAGACTAGAAGAGTACCTCTGATCATGGAGGTGGTAGAAGTAGCATCGGGCACGACCGGTGCTCTGGATGAACGGGGATCTGCTAGAACATAAGCTCTGGCCTGCCCGCTGTGGCCTTGAACCGTAGATTGTCTGCCTGACTACACTGAAGCCGCCCCTTCTACCAATCTGGATGGCTGTCGTCCCTGGGCGGATGTTGTAACAGATGCTCCAGCTGTGCTCCGCATACTCCCTCCTCTGGGGCAATCTCTGCAGATGTGCCCAGACTGGCCACACTCAAAACAAACCACTGGCCCTCTTCCCTGAGCTTGCGACTGCGACTGTGCCTGAACAAGCATGGGACTACGGTACTTTGCTGCACGGTGTCCTAGTCGCTGACATCTAAAGCAAGCAGATTCCCTCCTCAGCTCCGACCTTCCCGTTAAAGCTACGGGAGGTGAAGATGCGGAAGACTGTGGAGGATACGACCCCACTAGATGCGAACGTGGACTAGATGTCTGTTGACGCTTGTTCTCCCTGCGCCCCTATACTTGTGTACGTTCCCCTCCTTGCTGACCCCTGTTGTCCTTGTCTCGACTCGTCTCATTCAGAGTGTCCTCCACTTTCATGGCCATCTGTACCAGCTCTGTGAAGACCGGCATTTGGAATGCCGCTACCCTATCTCTGATAGCGGGCCTCAAACTCCTCTCAAATCGCTTCGCACGAAACTCGTCAGTAGGCACGATCCCATGTGCAAATCGAGACAGACTGGTGAACTCAGCCTCATACTCCACCACTGACATCGTCCCCTGAGTCAAAAATAAAAAATTCTCTCTGTAGCGATCCCTCAGTGTCGCTGAAAAGTATTTCTCCAGAAATACCTACGTGAATACCTCCCATGTGCCAGTAACAGTAGTCCTGATGAACTTCTACCACACGTGCACACTCCCCCTCAGCTGGAAGGTAGCAAAAGTAACCCTCAGATAATCTTCCTCAATCTGAAGCGTATCTAGGATCCTAGTGACCAGCTCTAGCCCTTCAGTGGCTACCGTGGGGTTAGGATCCCTAGAAAAGGTAGGAGGATCCAAACGGTGAAACTCGTGCATTACGACCGTCGCCCTCTGTTCGGGTATACTCTCCCTGCCCCTATCGGCCTCAGCCAGTTGCCGGATGGAGCCGACCATCTAACGCAACAGATCTCCCTCACCAACCGGTCTGTGGGGTGCATTAGCATCCCCAACATCTGGGACTGGAACGTCCCTTCGGCCAGAACCACGGTCTCGGTCTCGACCATGACCCCGTCCTCCCTACGTGGACATCACTCTAAACGAAAGCAACATAACAGGGTAAGCTTCCTACAACATGTTATTGCTAATGTAAAAGACAGATAAGCATGCTAACACATAGCCACTTAATATCATGTCATCACATCTCACATACTAAGGAGAACCAATAAGAAAAACTCGTCACTCTGAACCACCTACTCAAATTCCTTGCTAGAAATCACGTCCGCGAAACGCATCTCTAACATGGCTCCCAAGTATGTTAATCCAAAGGCCCGAAAGCAAGACTAATCAATCCTAAAATCCAACCTCCATACACACGTATACACCACAAGCTATCATGCTGATGTTAGGAAAATGCTGTAACACTGCAATCAAGCACACATACATCATCACAAGGTGATGTACCCTCTTTCCCATGGCTCTTACGTATTCGAACCCAGAGTTCTGATACCAAGTTGTCACACCCCAAACACCAGGGTCACAAGAAAGCCCACCAAACACCCATTTAAGAAAAATAGGTTTTCATAGTTGGAAATCAAAATACAACATTTGGATAAAAGATGCCCAAGTTCAACTCTCATAAAACTATAACACGCATTCTCATACATGAATAATCATATCGCCCAAAGGCGTACAAAACCAGCACAAACAGGCGTCACATGTAAAAGTACATGTCTCAAAAAGGGTAACTACAGCAAGTCTTCCATCGCCTCTGCAACTAGGTTAACCCTACGTGATCACCTGAAAAAGATTTTATAGCAAAAATTTCACACCGTGAGCCAAAGCTTAATAGAAAAAATAGACTGTAAACTGTAATACAGGTCATGCAATCATATGGTGGGAGCTGACTCGACCACAAAAGCCAAAAAAAATTTTCTCTAAAAAATCACAAGTTTTCCATCCTTGAAAGCATGTATATAATCCTGACAGATATTATGCCACAGTTAAGAGAAAACAGTAAAACACAGCATTCTCCACCCGGGGATACACAGCCGAGGAGACACGATAAAATGTAATCCTATGTACCGACTATGCTACACTGACAAAGGCAACAACTATAGACTCTTGTCCATTACTCTACAGCCGCGCAGGGTCCAATAAGTAATGACAAGTTTTATACGGAGTCACGACAACGACGCCATTAATGGAGGCAACCGACAAATACTTAATTTATGGGACCTGATCCCGAGGGAACTAAGCACCCACACAACTCAATTTACGGGGACTAACCCGAAGGAACTGAGTACCTACGCTGTGCACGTTTCTAGACTTGCACCGAGGAGCAATGGAAGCTCAACTCAACAAACCCACTGTCACGATACATCTATGGATAAACATTTCAAAACCAACTCACAAAAACAAATATACAACACATGTATATATCAGGGATCCAATCCATGAACCATGGAGATCAAACAAAACATGTAAAGACATATTTTCACCAAAATATTTTAGAAGTTGAGACTCAACCCCGAGGGCTAGCTCTAAACCATCACTAAAACATATTTTCAAAATCGTCCTTTTGAAAACCACAAATACCTCCATTGGAATCATAGAATTTCATTAAAAAAAATCTCGGATAAACATCACATGAGGAAGTGAGGGAACCTAAAACCATTTGAAACAACACCCAAGCCCCATCACAGGACCTCAGTCGACTGGCCCAAGCCCCCAGTCGACTGAAAAACTCATTGGAAAAAGAGTTTCAAAACATAAGCAAATTTAGTCGACTGACCCCCCCTGGTCCAGTCGACTGAACTCCCAAAAGCATGATTCAGTCGACTGACCCTCAAGGTCCAGTCGACTGAACTTCCCCATATTTTGTTTTTGAGTTACGGATTAGCCCAATCAAACCCAAAACGAAGCCTCCAAACTTCTATCCAACACCCTCGAACTCACACACACTCAAGCCTAACACCGAAGGCCTCAATGTAACATCCAACACCATTTTCATCCAACTTAAACGCCGAAAAAAGGTTTTAACCCAAAACTGGATTAAAAAATAAATCACTCTACATACATTTTTAAACGGTAGAAACACATAGGATTACACATAGTACCCTCTAACAGTTATACAGTCTAAGATTCTACCTCGGTGAGTTAAAAACTCGACGCCTCGATCCACGTGCAAAACTGAACTTCGTCGGAATAAAATTCTGTCTAGATGGATGCGTAGACCGTGATGCCGATACTAAAGATCAGCAATTAGTTTGTCAAAAATCAAGCCCCGGGCCCCCGAGAAGTTAGAAAGAAGGCAGAGCGTTTGGTGAGTTTAAAGCTAGAGAGAGACAAGGAGGAGATATTTTGATGAACATATCTAACGGAAGATATTTATAGTCAAAATATCTCGAAAATATCTTCTTCTTTTTTGAAAATTTTGAAATTCGTACAGCAACTCCCTACAACCCCGGGAATCGACCCCGTTTGCTTAGATAAACATAAACATGCATCAAAGCGGATAAGTCATACATCGAAGAAATATATATGCAAAAACACGTCATATATATATATATATATATATATATATATAAGTCTCAAAAAGAGACTGGTCCGGGTCTCATAGTACGGATATATTGGAGGAAGTTGATGGAGTTGCTTCGGGTTCGAAATTTTGGAAGATTTATGTTGATAACGTCAATAAGCCTGACGCGCCTATAGAAAAAACTAGTCGAGGTGTTAAGACAGTTAGGAAAGCTTATGGTCATAATATTACTTGGCGATCATGTGATGTAAGTTACGAATGACTTTGATGAATTTGATATAATTTTATATAAATATTTGACTTCATGAATTTGATGTCACATTTTTTTATTTTTCAGGTGTTTGAAAAAGACTAGCTTATGAAGCGGCTAAAGGGGAAAATCATATCAAATTAATTCGTGATACATTAGTTGTTGAACTTTTCATTTTGGTTTTATTTTTGTTATGTGATTAAATTTATTGTTAATTAAATTATTTTGGATGTAATGACATTTGGTTGCATGGATTGAATGGATAGATGTAATGGTAACATTTTATTTGGCTTGAGAATGAATGAATTATTTATATATTTTTTATATTATCTTGTATTGATCGATATTTAGAATTTTAAGTTGTAAATACTTATTTTTTTATATTTTGATAGACAAAAAATGTTACAGATGAAATTGAATCCTTTTGAGACGGTTTAATTACCAACGTAAATAGAACCTTTTGAGGCTATATTTTTCTGTCGCAAATAATACTTTTAGCGACGGCATACTTTTGCAGCAAATAATACTTTTAGCGATGATATATTATTTTTCTTAATTGATACCTTTTGAGATGGCATATAATTTGTCTCAGTTGATACTTTTAGCGACAACATACTATTTGTCTCAATTGATATTTTTTGAGACAGCATTTTTTCCGATGCAATATCTTTTTTTGAGACTGGCGTTTACTGACGCAAAAGAGTATTTTTGGCGACAGTATAGTAGCCGCTGCAAAAGAAATCATTTTTTAATATTTTTTGCGACGTTTTTTAAGCAGTCTCAAAAAGTTATTTTTGCCGATGCAAATTTATTTGAGATGGTTATTTCCGACGCAAATAGTTTTTTGCGACCCCAGTATGTACTACCCCCATTTGTCGACGCAAATACTCTTTTGCGATGGCTAATTAACCTTTTGCGATGGAATGCTCCCGATGCAAAAGCGCCTTTTTTTAGTAGTGTAAGAGACTAACTTATATGATTGCTGAGATTTGAATTTCATAAGCTTTGATTCAAAACATCGAGTTTGCACTCTCTTTTGATAGTAAGTTATTGTTATTCTAAAGTGTGATGAACTTGAAGAGTAAGAACTCAAAGCTTGAAGTTAGAGTTAAGGAATTGAGGTTAAATAAAGGGGCTGAGGTCATGGGACTTGTAACTTGAGTTTGAAATAAATGTGTATAACTTGTGAACATGGAGTGCAATTGTGAAAGAAACCTATGTGAGTTGAAAACCTAATGCTATATCGTAAAATGAATAGTGAAAGTTGATATGGAACCGAAATGGTTTTGTATAGGGTCGCCTCTTGAGTGTTCCTTCAGGAAACCGAAATGGCTTGGTATGGTTTGGTATCGGATCGCCTCCCGGGTGTTCCTTTGGAAAACTGAAATGGTTTGATATGATTTGGTATCGGGTCGTCTCCCGGGTGTTCCTTCGAAAAATTAAAATGGTTTGAAATGTAACTAAGTTGGGCTTGAACAGCTCCTTGGTGAATGACCGAAAACTTACGCAAGCTAGATGCCGTTCTCATTAGGTTAGCCCCTAAAAATCTATACTTTAGGTGCCGTGTTCTCTCGGGCAAGGCCCGTAAAACGAGTTAGAGTATATGATTGGTATGTTTATGCCTTGGATCCAATGAGATAAATGGTTGTTTGTTTAAGAAACGATGAGTTTGAAAGAAGCTGATGAATTAGAAAGGAAACAAATGATTTGATAAAAGATATGGGTAAGTTAGTATTTGATAACAGATTAAAAAGAAAGTATTGCAATGTTGGTTCGGTAATAAATTTATAAAATAAAACGTGTGAGACCCGGTTCCATTTTAATTTCGGGATGTTTTTTTTTTGGCATGTTAATTATTGTTTTAATTTTTGTGGAATAGCATGTTTATATGTGTCTTATGCATGTTCGAGCTTAGAAATACATGTTGGGTTAGATCCTGGGACCACTGGGCATTGGCAAATAAAAGAGGGGGGGGGGGGGTCCTAATAAGTGGAAATTGTGATGGAGTTGAGGTTCTAGGTGAATCAACGAA